>PVIH01009562.1:10640-81598 GCA_004025045.1 Sigmodon hispidus
GTGTGTCTGGGTGGCTGGGTGTCTGGGTGACTGGGTGGCTGGGTGGCTGTGTGTCTGGGTGACTGGGTGGCTGGGTGTCTGGGTGGCTGACCCCTGGAGTCCTCTTAGCTCTTGCTCTTACTCTTCCATTCTCCTTTTTCTCCTTCTCTTTATCCTCTCTGCCTGCCAACCCCACCTAGCCTTTCTCCTGCCTTGCTATTGGCCATTCAGCTCTTTATTAGACCAATCAGGTGTTTTAGACAGGCAAAGTAACACAGATTCACAGAGTTAAACAAATGTAAGACAAGAGAATGCGATATATCGTTGCATCATTAGAACAAATGTCCCACAGCATTAACAAATCATAAACATCTTAAAATAATATTCCATGACATTGACCATCAAGTATCACATTGTGTGAAGTGCTTGGCTGGGCCTTAAAGGACAGTTAGCAAGGGTGGAAGGGGAGCTAGTAGGGTCCACTGAGCCAAACTGGATGTGTGAGCGAGGTATCACAGCCTAGCTGCACAGTGGGAACTATGGGAAGGCAGAGATAGCGACTTGCTGAGCCTGTGGGTCTGAGGGGCATGGAGCCTGTACTTTCTCTTCTGACTTTGGCCCAGTAAGGAGCGATGCAGTGAGGCTTGAACCTTCCAGAACCTTCCTTTTCTTCGCTCCCCTAAACCCCTTTCAAATTCCCAGGATTCCCTTCTCTACCAAGCTGTGGGGTGCTAGGATGTGGTGGGAAGAAAGGTCCAAAGATGTGGTCCTTGGCTTGAACATGGGAAGCCCTGTGCACAGAAAGGAGGTTGAGCAGGGGTCTCAGTGAGTAAACAGCCTGTCATTGGACAGAAAAAGGCATCCTTAGCTCTCTCATGAACACCCCACACATACACCGTGTGTGTGTGTGTGTGTGTGTGTGTGTGTGTGTGTTGCTCCCTGAGAGGTGAATGGTGCTCTGGAGCTATCTTCCATTCTGAGACCAAGTTGTTGACCTTTATTTGCTTTATCATATGCTAGAAGAGCCAGTGGTTAAAGATGTAAGATGACAGAGACAAGTCATAACATGGTTCTTAGTTCACTTTCTATGTGATAAAATGCCATGACTAATTGTGACACAGGGGATAAAGGGTTTATTTCACTAAGATATCCCAGGTCACAGTCCACTGAGGGACGCCAAGGCAGGAACTCCAGACAGGGAGCTGGAGGCAGGAACTGAACCGGAAGCCGCCTAGGATCAAAGGAATACCACCCACCTCCTTGATCCCCAGTTACTTTTTATGTAACCCAGGTCCACCTGCCTAGAGTTAGCACCGCCCACAGTGGGCAGGGCCCTTCCACATCAATCTCTAATCAAGAAAATGCCCCACAGGCCTGTCTGCAGGCCAGTCTGACTGAAGCGTTTCCTTAATTGGTGTATCTCTTCAGATAACACTAGCCAGGTCAACCGGACAAAAAGACTAACCAGGACAGCATGGGTGAAAGGACTGTGTCCAGGAAGTGTTCACAGACATTAGTACATTAGTACAAAGTACTGTACAGGACGCTTGCTTGCCTGTCACTTCTCACCAGGCTTTGGAAAGTGAGCAGGGAGCTTTGAGAACTGGGGTAGGAAGTGGGGGAACTGGGGCCAAGAGAATGATAGAGGTAGCTGGAGCCTCCTCAGCTCACAAATGCCCCTCTGTCTCTCTGTCCTTGCTCCAAGCACCACTCGCCTTAGTAAAGCAAGCTTGTGGGTCCCCTGCTTCTGTCCCCCAACGTGTTGGACTGGACTCTAGGTGTAAAGCGCTTGCTATGTGCCAAGTGTTACTTCTCACAGTTTTTACAGCCCTGCCAGGAGATCACTTCAGTCCTGTGTGCCAGGGTGGGGCTGAGGCTCAGAAATGTCCTGACAGACTGTGGGTGGCAGGGCCTGAGCTTCAGCCCTCTGTCTGAACACAGGCCCTGTGCTTCAGATTGCCTCAACCCCCCCACCCCTCACTCCAGCTAAGGTCTCTTTGCACTCCACCCTCCCTGAGGCTGCCTACCTGGTCTGCCCTGTCACAGAGGTGAGCCCTGTGGCGTTTGCACAAGGCACTATTCATTCAGGCAGGCTACTGATTAAAACCATGTGTGGTGTGGCTGGCCCTGCTGGCGGCAGCTCCGGAAACCAGGCCTGGCCTGGGGCCTGTGGCTATTAGGCTGGGGGAAGGGGCTGGTGACCCACAGGCCTATCAGGCTGAGAACGCACTGGGACAGGACTGGAGCTCCCCTAACACATACCAATGGTACCCTGAGCTGGGCAACTGGGGTCAGGACAGGAGTTCTCTCTAGGTGAAGGTGGGGACCTGGGCTTAGAATACCTCAGGACCTTGCAGGGGCCTCTCCAGAGCTGTCTGGAAAAGGCAGACTGTGGGCAGGCTTTGGTTCTCAGGAATGGGTGTGTGTGTATGTATGTGTTGAGATCTCCACACAGCACCCCTGAAGCCTTTGACCTTAGGATTTTTTTAGGACTTTAAAGGGCATGGGCTCTGGGTGAACATGGGTCCGGCCTCGTTTTTGCTTGGGTTGCTCCTAGGTTGTTTGATAAGAGGCAAGCTGCTCATCAAAGCCCTCTCTCATCATTCACCACACAGTGACTGGGGCCTGTTCAAAGTGGCTCAAGTGTACTGGAGAAGGGAAAGGTTGGATGGATGCTTTCGGCCCGCTCTGCTCACATGCCAACCCTCATCTCCAAACGTAGGAGCCCTGTCCTGACCTCTGTGTTGTGTCAGGGAGCTTGGAGGTTATTTGGGAGCAAATGTGATTTGTGGGGGTGAGCAGGGGAGTGGTGTGAGGTGTAGCTGAATTAGCCAAGAGCACAGTGAGACTTTGTTCACGGGGCTGCCTCCCCTGGAGCTGAGGCCCCCACCGGAAGGGGTGGGTGGTTAAGCCAGACCACAGGCCTAGCTGCACTGAGACTCTTCCAGCTGAGTACTCAGCCTCAGAAGTTGCCCTGGTTTCCCAGGCATGCAGATCGGACTAAGTGACCCACAGCCTTGCAACCTAAGGCTAGGCATACAAAGTGATTTTTGGATTCTGATCAAGTAGAATCAGCACCTTCCTTGGGTGGGACTAACCCACAATAGGGGATCCCGCATGCTGCACTATGCTCCTAAGCCAGACAGGTCCTTCAATGTTAAACCCAGCAGAGAGATGCTCTTCCTTACACAGGGCAAAGCTGAGGCCAGAAGGAAAGCAGGTGCTGTGTCACTCAGGGGAGGGATCTTGTGTGGTGTTTTCCTGTGTGATGAGCTGCTTTGTGAGGTAGAAGCAGATGTCACTGGTGAGGCAGAACAGAGGTAGATAGGACTTCTTCTCCCTGCTGAAGAACCAGAGTGGCTGCTTACCCTCTCCAAGACTTCATATCCTGCAAAGCCAGCAAGACATTGTGCCACAAAGGTGGTATGATTAGAAAATGAGTCAGTGGCACAGATCCAGCTATGAGTTAAGAGAGTGCCCTGCAGGTCCTGGGTTCTTATCTGGCTCTTATCCACAAAAGTGGTATGACCCTGGACAAGTCAGATTCTTCTAGAACAAAGAGCTAAATAAACCTTCCTTGTGGGGTTGTTGGAAAAACAGAGCAGTTGCTATGGGCTTGGCACCAAGCTCACACATGTTGTGATGGCATGTTTCTGGCCAGATGTAGACCCAGGTGTTGGGTCAGACAGTGATGCAGATGATGCTGTGAAGATACTTTGTGGATGTGATCAGAATCCAGAATGTATTTGCGTTAGGTAAGAGAGATGAGTCTGGATGATAGGCATAGGCCTGTCCTCATTTCTATGCAAAGCTGAGGTTTCCTTCAAGAAGTCAGTTTTGCTGTGTGCCAACTTCAGCCTGTGTGAAGTTACCACACAGTCCCAGGCTGTCCTTCCTCAGGGCCTGACCCTCTGTTAGGTAGGCTTTTTCAGAGACAAAATCATCAGACTGTATATGAGGATTTATGTACACATGTGAGTGTGTCTGTGTGTGTGTTTGTGTATTTGTATACATAGGAAAGGATTTATTACAAGGAGCTGTCTCGTGTGCTTATAAAGGCTGACTATACCCCCAGATCAGCAAGGTGGAAACCTAGACATGTTTTGGCTCAAATCTGAAGGTATGAAAAAGCAGATAATGGGGCTGGAGAGATGGCTCAGAGGTTAAGAGCACTGACTGTTCTTCCAGAGGTCCTGAGTTCAATTCCCAGCAACCACATGGTGGCTCACAACCATCTATGATGACATCTAGTACCCTCTTCTGTATATTGTATACATAATAAATAAGTATTTAAAAAAAAGAAAAAGCAGATAATGCAGTTATCCAAGGCAGCTGGGCAGGCTCTCCCTTACTCCTAGGAGGGAGTCTTTTTCCTCTCTTTGTATCTGACTGGTTGGATGAGCTTTCCCTTCATCCCCCATGATGAGGCCATGAGCTTTACTCATCCCATTGATTCAAATACAGATTCCATCCAACAACAGCCTCCTCTGGAATACTGTTTAACAAAATATCCTGGCACTTCTTTGCCCAGTCAAGTTGGCCCATAAAATTAACTGTGGACATTTAGCTGACCTGTGCAGATCTTATCTGCTGGACTTGTGATCTGAGGACCTGAGTGCACGGAGCAGACTACAGTCTAATTCTGGAGATAGCCTTACTTCCATGAGTGTAACAAGGAAAGCAAAGACATGAACATAAAACATGTAAATAAACATCAGTAAGCACCTACTAAATATTAACAGAGCAGCCCTTTCCCAGAACTTTCTCAGGTCAGACCAATTTTAAAATGCAATTTCCTGGCATGTATATAGATTATATCTGGGAAAACATAAAAGCAAGGCAAAAGGCCATACTCAGGTTCAGGGTACACTGACCAGATTGGGTTCTATAGTTATGTCCTGACATCCAACAAGAATAAATGTTTGTCACAGAGGCATGAAATCACATTCAAGAGCAACCCAGGGAACAGAATCACCTGAGGTAAAAGACCCTCTGCCTTCTTTCCTGGGGCCTCTCTCACAGTTCCCTAAGGCACTGTTCACCGTGCATCATTCTTTTGACATATTGTGACATTAACCACCACACTGTGGACTTCAGACTTTCCTAGTGTGAGGTTGGTTTTGTCAACTTTTTATAAACCTAGGCATACCTGGAAAGAAGAAATTATAATTGAGAAAATGCCCCCATGAGATTGGCTGTAGGTAAGGTCTGTAAGGCATTTTCTTGATTAACTACTGTGGGTTGTACCATCCCTGGGCCAGTGGTCCTGGATGGTATTGGAAAGTAGGCTGTGAAAGCTTGTAAGCAGCATCTCTCCATGGCCTTCAGGTTCCTACTCTGACTTCCTTTCATTATGGGGTGTGATGTGGAAATGTCAGCAAAATCACCATTCTCTTCCCTGAGTTGCTTTTGGTCATGATGTTTTATCATAGCCAGAGAGACTCTAAGATACCCAGCCAGTCCCTACAAATGTAAGACCAAGTTCTAGCATTAAATATTCTAGAAGATGTCTCTTCCTGGTTGGGTTTCTCTGGCTGAGCTCTGACTGACACATAGTGAGAATAACCATCACTTAGATTATTATCTTTGTGGTTTTTAGCTATGGGTCTGTACACAACATACCACTGGCAAACACCAAAGAGACCCGTCTTACAAGGAACATAAGTCATGGCAAGTTTTCCATAACTCCAAAGGGGTTGGAGCATCACCACCCCCCAGATGCTACATCCAGACTCGCTACAGGCAGGTAGGCTTCTCTGGGTATCATGTACAGAAGAGGAAACACTCATATAGCTCCATTGCATGTAAGCCTTCTACCAAACACTTTCCCAATGAACTAACTTGGGAAACAATACAATACTAACAATAGTCCTCTGAGGTTGCTACTGTTTTTCCTCATTTCACATGACAAAGTTACAAGGAAACTTAGAATCTCATAGCTAGGAAAGTGAAGTACTACAAACTCCATCTGAGCCAGAGTACACGGCTGTGGGTCTGCTGCTTGTAGACCGTGGAGGAAGATTTTTTTTGAGTGGTAATGATGAGGTCAGTCTAGATTTTGCCTCTTTACAAGAAGTTTGGACCATTGGGGGAAATGTAACTTAGTGGTAGAGCACTTGACCAGTGTGTACAAGATCCTAGGTTCAAGCTCTGGTAGTGGAGAGAGAGAGAGAGAGAGAGAGAGAGAGAGAGAGAGAGAGAAGGAAGGAAGGAAGGAAGGATTGAATGTGGGTCTTCTTGAGCTTTGATCTCAGTTTGAATTCCAGCTTTGATTCTTTTTAAAAGATTTGGGTTTTATTTTTAATTATGTGTTTTTATATTTAATTATGTGTATGTATGTGAACCTGTGTTTGGGTACATGCACGCTAATGCAAGCAGCCAAGCAAACCGGAGACAACTGAGGTGGATTCACAGACAGTAGTGAGCCACCTGATATAGGCTCTGGGAACTGAACTGAATTGAACCCGGGTCCTCTGCAGGAGCAGCATGTACTTTTAACTGCTGAGCCATCTCTCCAGCCCACAGCTTTGACTCTTGAATATCTGGTTCATCTTCTGAGAACATGGGAGTGTGACATGGGTATGTGACAATTATCAATCATTTTTCTTCCTAGGCCCCCACTTTCTATGTCATGAATGTCTTAAAACTAATTTTTAATTTTTTTAAAAATGATTTGTTTTAATTTTGTATGTATGAGCATTTGCCTGCATATATAGATATGTGGTATATGCATTCCTGGTGCTCCCAGGGGCCAGAAGACGGCATCAGGAACTGGAATTACAGATGGTTATGAGCCACCGTGTAGGCACTGGGAACAGAAGTCGGTCTTCTCTAAGAGCAGTCAGTCAAGTGTCTGACCAGTGGACTTTAAGGATTTCTCTATCTCCATCTCCCATGTCACCATTGCTGGGATTACATGTAGGTATCACATTTGGCTATTCCATGAGCTCTGGGGATCAAACTCAGGTCTTCATGGTTATAAGGCCAGCACTTCACTGGCTGGATCATTTTGTTCACTCTGTTCATTTGTATGAAAATCTTCCTATGTAGCCCTGGTTGGCTTAGAAATCCCTATAGAAGGAAAAACATTATTATTTAAAGTATAGTCATTTAAAGGAGTGTGTAATATCCAAGGAAGTAGACTCACTGATGGGTATATGGGTATTGAGGCTATAATTAAGTCTGACTATGAGGAAGTTCAGCATTTAAAATTCACAGGCAAATGGATGGATTTGGAGAATATCCTCCTGAGCGAGGTATCACAAACCCAGAAAGATAAGCAGGGGATGTACTCACTCATTAGTGAACTTTAAACAAAAAGCAAAGAACACCCAAGCTGCAAACCACAACCACTGAATAGCTTGGGATCTGAAGCACCTTGGACCAGCATCTTGGAGCCCATTCCCTCCAGAGGAACACCTGACCCAATCTTGATGTGGGGGTAAGGAAATAGGATCTGCGTGGAGTGGATGCTGAACTAAGCCAGCTTGGGACCTTGAGACCTTGGGACCTCCTGCCCTTGCTGGGGAGGAGATGGGAGGATGGGGAGAAGAGAGAGTGACCGAGAGAGAGATCGGGAGAAGGAAGGGAGTTTGAACAAGGGGATACATGGATAAAAGATGAGGCTTTATTCTATAAAAATAATAATAAAAAAAGAAATCCCTATAGAGATGTGGAGGCTTAAAACTTGTGGGAATCCTCCTGCCTTTGTCTTCTAAGTGTTTGGATTACAGGCATGCATCATCAGTCAATGTTTCTTCTTCTTTTGTTACCCACTTTGCAAATGTGCAAATGCACTCCTCACTTCTCACACCTTCCTTCCCCGTCCTGGGTGTGCAGGGCCAGGAAAGAAAGAGCTGAAGTCTAACAAAGTCAGGGGAAAGATGTAGGGTGGGAAGAAATGGGCCGAGACAAAGATGCCCACTCTTAACCCCGCTACTCATCACGTTCTAGGGGTGTTTCTACTCGGGGTGATTAAGCAAGGAGAGAAAAACATATTCAGATGGAAAGTGTTAGGTTTTTACGTTGCTGTGGCCACCCCCCCCCCCACCTGCAGGGGCACAGGCCAAAGCTCCAAAGTAAGCACATGCCTACCCTTTAGAATCTCCAACCACGTGGAAGACTCATTTTCTCTTCTTGTCTGCTCCCTACTCTCTCTCCCTCCTCTTCCTCCTCCTTAATAAGCCTAATATGGCTCCCTTGGCAGCTTGCAGGTGAGTTCTTTTCACGCGCGAAATACTAACAGAAAGACTCTACTTTTATGCAAAAATTATATGCTTCATATACTTTTCATGAAGTGCTAAGGGTTGAACCCAAGATTTTGTACTTGCTAATCAAGTGCTCATCCATAGCATCCCTATGAGCAGCATCCCTTGTCTGACATGGAAAGTCCTAAAACAGCCACTAAACAACGGCGAGAATTATGAAGTTCAACAGAGTGGTGAGATGATGAGCAAGCCAACCTGAAGACCTGAGCTGGATCCCTGGAACCTACACGAAAAGGCTGGATGCTGAGGCTTGAGTCTGGAATCACAGGCCTCCTATGGTAAGATGGAGACAGAGACAGGAAAAGCCACCACAGTGCAAATGCACAGTGTGGCGGTGGAAGCCAAAGACCCCACCTCACAAACAAGGTGGGAAGAGAGAACCCAGGCTTCAAAAGGTGTCCTCTGATCTCAGCACACATGCCATGGCACCCATGTGCCCACAGTCTGTCTGTTTGTCTGTCCCTCTCATAAACCTTTAAAAGAATAAGTTTAAGCCAAACAGGGGTGGTACACACCTTTAATCTCAGTTTTTGGGAGGCAGAAGCAGGTAGATCTCTGAGTTCAAGGCCAGCCTGATCTGCAGAGCTAATTCCAGGACAGCCATGGCTACACAGGGAAACTCTGGCTTGAAAAACCAAAACCAATCAAACAAAAAAGAATAAATTTAATATAGTACAAAGTAAACATAGAAAATATAAGTTATATTTTCTGCATAGTCATAAAGAACAATCCAAGATTAAGAAAACAATTATAGTTACAGTGAAATTAAAGGACAAAATCCGTTGACATAACAGAAGAAGCACAGACCTTACAAAACTATAAAGGTATTTCTTTGAAAAGAAATACCTATATTTAGGTGAAAAATACCATCTGTGCACGGGCTGGAAGACACATTAGCCCAGTTAAAATGACTGTACTTCCTGAACCAGTGACCCAGTATCTCTGAACTGAGTTTCTCATCTGTTAACACACAGGCAGGGAGAGCACATTCAGTTCATCAGCAGGGCCATGCGTGATGCCTCTGTAAACTGTTTAAGAGAGCTGCCCCCTGGGGCAGGTCTGTGAGTAGAGTAGAGAAGCACTGTCACATACAAGTGAGCATTAGGGTCTGATGCTCTTCCAGGTCCCCCAGGGGAAGGCAGGCCTGATAGAGTTTGAGTCTGCAGACTGGGTTGGGCAGAGCTCTGTAGGCTGATAATAAATGAACAGGAAAGGAGAGTCCATTAGATAGGAATGTCTAGGGAGGGGGTGGGAAAGAAGTGGGTTTCTTTTCCAGCACCAGCTAGCTCTGTAGCCTTTGATTGATGTGTCTTACACCACGGCAGCCTCCAGGCCTGGTGGAAGGAAGCCCCTTGCTCACCCCTTCTGGAGCAAGGCCAGCAGCCAGATGTTCCCAGCCTTTTGGGAACTTAGGTGGGGGCAGGGCAGGCTAACAGTGAGCCAAAGGGCAGCTGCCCAGATGTTGGGCTTCTCTATCTTTTCTGTAACTGGGCTGAGGGAGCTTTGGTTCTGTGGCTGGTTTTGGTCAGTTGCTGTGTTATCCTGGGGATGGTAGACCTTACTCACCCTGTCAAAGCACATAACTGCCCAGCAAAGAGCTCTCAGTGAAAAAATCTGACTGCCCCAAATTCTTGAGTTGTTCTGGCTGGAGCCACAGGGGAAACTATTTGAGACCTTTGGGAATGGGCTGACCCAGCTGAGGCCTCTGGATTTGTTAATTGGAGTATAAATCTAAAGGCAGATTCTAGAATGTTCAGTGGTACCATGGGAGACCTAGTGTATATGGTTCCATGAGCTAGTCTCAAGCACCAAGACCCATCTCTGGGGGCTTTCCTGTGATTTTAGTATTGAACAAACAATAGCTAGAAGAAAGCATTTGTGTGTATACACAGACACACACACACAGACAGAGACATAGAAACAGAGAGACAGAGACACATAGAGAGAGAGAGAAGAAAAGAACTAAGCATCACCTGGAGTTATCCCATATGCCTGAGAAAATAGCTCAGTAGTAACATGCCTAGCATGTTTGAACACTTAGGTCCAACTTCCAGTAAACCCAACTAAAAGCAAAATTCAGGGCTGAGGATGTGGTTTAGTAGGTAGAGTGGTTGTCTAGAATCTTTGGAGTCTTCAGCACCACATAAACCAGATGAAATGCCTCATATCTGTAACCCCAGAATTTAAGACAGGAAAATCAGGAGTTCAAGGTCATTCTTGGCTACCTAGTAAGTTCAAGGTTAACTGAGCTCTGTTTCAGACAAATAACAAAAGCAAAAATAAAACCAAAACAATAAAAAATGCACTATGTGTCATAATTTACTGCCAGCAGGCCAGTACAAATTCTTCTATTCAGGTCTATACATGAAAATATTTAGGTGTGCATAAAAATGGGTTTATCATTGCTGCCTATCCTTGTAAACTTCCTGCCTACTCTACAGTATGCTGTGAACTTCTGCTGGCATGTGAGATGCAAATCTGCACCACTCAGTTCAGGGCTTTCCTTGTGTGCCTGGACCTTCAAAGCCATGCTCATAGAGACAGGCAGCACTGACTCTGAGCATGCATCTTTGAACATACTAGCATTGCTTCCTTACGATAGATTCCACAAAGCAAAGCTACCAAACCAGCTCAGCTCATGTGTGCAGACCTCCATCCTCAGCTCTGGTGATTCTTTTTTTTTTTTAATTTTTTTTAAATTTTTTTATTTTTTAAACTTTATTTATTTATTTATTTATTCATTTATTTATTTGCCTTGGTGTTTGCCTGGAACTGGAACTACAGACAGTTGTTAGCTGCCATGTGGGTGCTGGGAATTGAACCCGAGTCCTCTGGAAGAGCAGACGGTGCTCTTAACCGATGAGCCATCTCTCCAGCCCCAGCTCTGGTGATTCTTAGTTCAAGGCCCACCATGTCCCAGCTCCACCTCTGGAGGATGGTGGCTGGTGGCAAAAACCTTCCAGGAGGTCCTGAAACACATGCCTCCCACTGATCTAGAGGAGCCCACAGGGTTGAGAAGTCCTGGGGACCGAAGACACTATGGATCATTTTGGATTACACTTTCTTTGGGGAAGCTGGGGAGCCAGCGTCATTGTTCTGTAAACACAGCCTGAATGACAGGAGTTCCTTGACAGTGTGGCCTGCTCTCAGGGACTCTGAAAGCACTTAGGAATTGTGACGGGCACAAGGCAAAAATGCTCATCTCACCAATACTTGCCCTAGGCACAGGCTCATGCAAGAGGCAGGCCAGATTTCTGCCTTAGACTTGGCCAAAGTGAGAGCAACCCAGCTTAGCCTAGGAGTGAGTGACTAAGGAAGCCCCTTTTTGGGGAGATGAGTGTCTGATGAAGCAGCATGAGCTGTGCCACTGAGAGGAGGTTGGTTGGAGGTGGGACTTGGACTGGGAGATGATAGTTCAAAGCTCCATGGAACTCAGGAATCCTAAGAACTGTGCAGAAGAGTCCCTTCATGATGCACACACTTTCCTTTATCTGCACACAAATCAACCATTGCCAGCAACTTCTCTGCCCTACATATGCACTTCCATTGCCTCATTGCCTACGTCACCACACTCAGACAGCACAATAAGAGTGACACTCAGAATAACACATTCCTTGGCTTACTGTGTGCTTGCTGAGAGCCTTTTCCCGGGCTTTGTTTACACCTCTCATTGTTAGCTCTATTACACAAAGCGGCTGAACTCACTTGACTAAGGTCACAGAGGTGTGGAACAGGGGAGCCCCACCCTACATACACCACCTCTCCTCCACTCAGAAACACCCTGCCCCCTTGGTCTCCTTTCTTGCCTCCTTCTTGTCCAGTGCAGACTGAGTGCTTGCCACACACCACTTTTCATGCCTCACCCGGCCCTTGGTACACAGCTGAACAGACCTAGCTTGTCCACATCCAGGCAGCTGGAGACACAGTAAATCCAGGCTATAAACCACCTTCTTAGTTTCTTATGTAGACACAGAGTTTATTTATTTATTTATTTCCCAGCTCTGAAAGGCAGAGGATATGGCCACAAGCTGCTGAGTCTGTTCTCTTCCCGACTCTCTCCCCTGTCCTCTCTCAAGCCAACCTCAAGGACCTGTTTTCTGTGTGCCTGGCACTAGACGTGGCACTGGGCTCTGGAGAGGATGGGAACCAGTCTCCTGGTCCCAGGAACCCAATCCAATCATAGGAGGTGCAAGAGAAAGGGGTTTGTTCAAGGTCACACAAGGACCAAGCGACAGGGCCAGACAAAACAGTGGAAGTGCCCTCTGCCACGTCAGTGCTTTTGTCTGGCGGCTCAGGAGGAGAGCCAGTGGCCCCAGGTGGCATGTGCTGCCCTCTAGTTCAGGCTGAGACACTTGAAGGCTGAGTTCAAAGCATCTCTGACATTGGCCAAGGCGCCAAAGCCTCAGGCACTTTCTTTGCAGTCTCTTGATGATGATGATGATTTTCTTCTGCTCTTTTGTCGCTACAGAAGGTCCACAGTCAGCAACTGAATGTGGAGTCTGTGATATCAGAACCCAAACTGTCCCTCTAGGCTGGGCTGCCCTGTTTGAGGAGGGCTTTGGCAAGTAGCTGGGATTGAATAGGCCTTGCAGATCATGGAAGAAGAGGGGATAATTCTGGATGGTGGACATTGTTTAAGCAGATGTAGAGAGGATGAAAAGTGCCTGGGGAATTCTGGTACCAGCCAGGGGATAGAGCATCCCCCAAATCCCTTCCTTCTTAAAAGAGATTCCAGCAAGTCAGTCTAGTTCCATGTCCCCAGATCTGGGATGTCATTAGACTCTGCCAGTGACCTCAGAGGCTCTAAGCTGGGCAAAGGTCTCTTTGGCATCATAAACCAGCCCACATGGAGGGAGGGGCCATGGGAGTCCCAGAGACTGTACCACCCAGGTCCTCGGCACTCAGCATCACGGTCTCCGGCATGTGTGATGGCTGCTGGCCAGTGCTCCAGGTCTGCTGAGGTGAGTTCATGCAAGGTTGCCTTTGACTACGGTGGTCTGAGGGGATTGTGGGCTGGAGAATGGTATGGGCAGAGAGAAACCCCAGTATTACCAGCTGTCTTCATAGGGTGGAGCCTGAGAGTCCAGTACTGTGATATGCTCACTTAAACCCCAGGAATCAGTAGACCATTCTGGCAGAAACATCCTGAACCTGTTCCTTAAACCTGTCCATGACAGCTGGCTCTGGCAAGCCTTTTGGCATACCTATGCATCTTCTTCTGCATAGACACAGGTCATGTCCTCAACAATGCTTTAATGGTTAGGCTTCTTATGCCTCAATTTCTGACTATGCCCTGAGCTGTAGTATGCTTAGATTGAAAAGTTCTGAGAAGGCAGATGTGTGTTATGTTCCCCAGAGTATCCTCAGGCCTTAGAGTATGATAAGAACCCAAGAAATACTTGATGAACAAAGGACTGATTGATGTGTCAATGGATGTGGATAGATGGATAGATAAGTAAGTGAGTGGGAAGCTGAATGTGTGTGAGGACAGTGGCTGGATAAATAAAAAGATGGACACACACAATGGATGCTGGGAAGGTGGATGGGGAAATGGGAAGGTAACAGAAAATTATGAGAAGGACTCAAGGACATTAGATTAGAAGCCTGCTGCTAAGCACGAAATTCTAAACTGTGAGAATCCTGTGTTTCTTTGCTGTTTTGCTGAAATAAAGCACAGGTCAGCATCGTTATCAGAAGGGACTTTTATGAAGTAAAGTAGATTAGCCCAAGCTCACACAGACAATTAGGTGACCCTAATGCTTCTTTACCAGCTGTATAAAGGCCTCCTCTAGAACAGGGTCAAAGTTCTCGTCTTGGCCGGTCCCTTCTGAGTTTCTTGATGACCGGGGACAAGCTATTGTAATTGTACTTTTCCTTTGAAAGAAAAGGTTGGAACTGTACTGGGGCCAAGTCTAGCACCTCCTTTCCGTCTTAAGAAATCCTACCTTGTTGGGGGTGTCAGGCCTATTTCAGTTACACTTTCCCACCCATTTCCCAAAAGTGGATCCAAATCCTGGGTTGAGTGAGGTCTAGGTGGAGGACCAGCCATAATCTCTCTCTGGAGCCAGCCTGGTTACTTCCCATATCTTCATCTTAGGAACATCCTAGATGGTGTGTTGTAAAAGGCCCCTTAGTGGGCTTCTAGTTTCACATGTCTTGCTTAGAATGTGTGCAGTGCTCTTGACTCCTGCGACCATTTAGCTCAGGGATGCTTCTCCTAGCCCAGGTTGGGGAAAGACTTGCGAATAGATAAGGAAGAGGTCTCTGTAATGGCTGTGGAAACAAGGGGGGGCATGGTGACATGTGCCTTTAATCCCAGTATTCAGGAGGCAGAAGCAAAAGGATCTCTGTGATTCTGAGGCCAGCTTGGTCTATAAAGCAAGTTCCAGGACACAGGGAAACCCTGTGTGTATGTGTGTGTGTGTGTGTGTGTGTGTGTGTGTGTGTTTCTGACCCCCAAGTACAGAGGGCTATGGAGTCTGCATGGAAAGAGAGGATTTTCTGTTGACCATGTATATGTATGTTGGGGCTGGGGGGGGTCACATGACAGCTGTGCTAGACTGGGGTACAGGCAGGAAGAGATGGATTGGTAGGGCGGTGCTCACAAGGCCATAAAGTCAGGCTGACCTCTGGACTTTATAAAGGGGAGAATGATGTTTCTATAAAAAGCTTTCATGCGCTTCTGACATTAACAAATTCATATTGCATAACCACTGTAAAAGGAAAATAAACCCAAATGGTACAACTGAGTGCATGAAGGGGAAACGCTGATTGCAGGTGCCGATTGGGAATAATTGCCAAAGCACACATTAGACAAAATGGTGTGTATAATATGCTACTGCTTGTAAAATGGAGGGCTGGAGCTCAGTGGTAGGGTGCTTGCCTAGCATAGGCAGCGTGCAAATGAATTGATAATATTGTTGGTCTTTTGCTTCTTTCCATGGCTGCAATCAATGGATACCTGCTGGTACAACCATCTTTGAGCATATGGTTCGGTCCATATGCCTGATAATTTCCTAGAGCTGCTATTGCAGTCCAGGAGGCATGTGCATCGATTCCAGTAGACACCAGCAGATTGTCACCTGCACGGGGCTGCTTCATTGCTACTGATTCCTTTGGCAGGGAGTTATGAGCCATAGAGTCTCATTGGGCTAGAGGAGTTTATTCTGTGTCCTAATTAACCCTTTCCAAGTCCTGAGCTCTGGTGCCGTCCTGTGTGGCTTTCTGCAGAGCAAGAGAGGAGTGCAATGGATAGAGTTGGAGAAGTCCCCGCCCCTGGGCTGTGCGAGGACCCGCATCATCCAGGAGGAGAGGACAGGCTGCCAGCAGCTGCGAGGGGCTGAGTTCAGCCAAAGCCCACACGGAGGGCTGCCAGAAGTTCCTTCTTTTCATTTTTCCAAGTCTTGTGCTTTGGGCTGGGTCATAGTGTCATCCTCATGTTTTCTATTACACTCCAACGCTCCCTTCAAAGCCCCAGCCGCATAGGCTCTTTGATGTCTGGGCTGAGCCTGCCTCCGCCTGGGGGAGACACATCTTGCTGAGGATCAAGAAGGGTATGCAGCTCGAGATGGTCCCCAGGCCTTTTCCCCATGTCTTCTCCAGGATCCACTCCAGCTGAAACTGTGGGTTCCTGGCTGAGCTAAAAGGTCCCATGAAAGAACCTAGAAAGGGAAATGGAGCCCAGTAAGGGCAAGGGGCTGGTGTCCCAGGCCCCAGTTTGAATGGGAAGAGCGTGAAGCTGCTGGTATCATATGAGTCTGGCAGCTTTTATTACCTTCAATCTCACTTCTTGGAACTCTGAGCACTGATGCCCTGTAGCTGAGGGTGCTGGTCATCTGTGGGTGTTAATACTCACCCTACCTAGGTCTAAAGCCTGAATTCTGTCCCTTGTATATAGCTAGATGGTGCAGAGAAAATGAATTAACATGGTAGATCAGCCTCAAACTTTTTTTTTTTTAAATGGCAATGCCCACCTTGAGCATTTCTGTTATGAAGAAATAGGGAGATCATGAGGTGTACTGCACAAGGGTTTATCTAGTGTGTGAAGACTCAGAAAGAACAGCTTGTGACCACTGATGACAAAGGTGTGGTGAAGGGGTTTCTGGGAAAAAGCTACCTAACTGTCTCCCCACTAGCATGGTCTGAGGACTCACTGAGCCCTTGGTGCAAAAGGAGAATGAACTCCTTCTCTGGTCCTACCCCTGACTGCCTGCCTCTAACTCCACAGCTTTCCACTCTCTGCTCAGAGCCCCAGCTTGGAGTGGGTGAGGGAGGGTAAGGAGAAGGTGCCAGGCAGGGGTGGGGAGTAGGCTCTGTCTGGGCCGGAAGAGGCCTGGTAGGTGGGGGCAGCATCTGGAATCACTGACTCTTTCAGGCAGCCAGAGTCGAAAGGGGGGCGGGGTGGGGTGGTTTCCTGGCAAAGCTGAAAAGGTTTGGATTTGACTTGGAAACACTGTGAGAAGTGCCTGGCGGCTGCCGCCTCCAAAAACAGTCTCTGAAGTCAAGCTGGCCACGGAGGGCTGTTTTGTATAAAGGGGCTCCAGGGACTTGGTGATGGAGAGTAGGCTGGGACCTCGCTCCTGCAATCTTAGAGTGCACGTTCTGGCACTTCCTGCAGGCCTTCCAGACCTATAGCCTGAACGTTCGCTGGAGCCAGAGGACCAGGGCTCCTGCTTCCCAGAGGAGAAAAAAAGAGAAGCACCTTTACAGATGAGCCCAAGCCTTGGTCTCTTGGGCTCCATCATTCTGCTTTGCCTTATTCCTGTTTAGCCTGTGATATTACTTATGTAATGTTTTCCTTTAGATTGAGCCACTTAAAACACCTTGAATACACTTATTTCAAAAGAAATATTATATTGCTTCTGTAAATGAGAGACTCTAGGTTCCCACTACCTAGCAACTATATAGGTAAGATATAATAAAAACAGAACATTGTTTCACTCTGATTTAAAACACATATGAAGACTGGTAGAGACCAAAAAAAGTCCTCTCTATTATACCTGCCAGGTAAAATGCAAGATATGTAGTTAAACTTGAATATTAGAACATGATTAATTTTTTACTAATTATGCAAAGAGAAGCCTCCAGAGATGGTAAGCTCTATTGTTGTAGACAAGAACCTATCATTAATGGACAGTAACTAATTTCATTGTTTGTGGTGTTGGAGATCAAATTTTACCTGGGTCTCTTGCCTTCTAGGCAAAGCTGTTTTATCACCAAACCATACACCAAGCCTAATAACAAACAATTTTATTCTATAAGTACATTTTGGATAATGCATAATCATACTTACACTGAAAAAAAGTTGTCTCAGTTAAGACTTAATGGGGCAGCTGCACTTTTACTTGCTAAATCTGGTGACCTTACCCTCTGTGAATGCAATAAAGCTTTAAAAATTATATTTTAGATTTATTTATTTTATATGTATGATAGTTCTGTGTGCATATATGTATGTATACCATATGTTTGCCTGGTGCCTGCAGAAGTCAGAAGAACGTGTTGGATTTCCTGGAACTGGAGTTATAGGTAGATAGATGACTGTGAACCACCACGTGGAAATCAAACCAGGGTCCTCCGAAAGAGCAGCAATAATAAATTGTTTAAAGGGCCAACTTTCTCACAGCTAAGAAGTTAGATGTTCCCATGTGGTATTTTTATGTCATCAAAAATAATTTTGAGAAAGTCTGTTCTGATTCAAGGTTGCATTAGGTGCATTAAGTGCATGCAGCTGTGAGGAGCTGAAGGTGGGACCGAGCGTTCCAGCTGGGGGAGTTTCTGAAAGGCATGTTGGGGACAAGGCATCACTGGGGCTGGCTCTGGAGGTTGGCTGGCCTGTGCACAGAGGGCAGCCTCAGGGAAGATGACTTGACCCAGCTTTCAGAGGACAGAGCGCTTGTGTCTGAATGTTCGATTTAAAAGCATGAGCGTTAAATATTTGTACCACACAGCAACTCCCAAGACAGAAAAGACCTTTGAGGCTGTCTCTTTGAACATCTCCAGTCTCCCCTGTGCACCCCTTTGGCACTGGGGTCTTGTCAATAATGAAGCTTGCCATCTCTGGAGGCTTCTCTTTGCATGGGGGGGGCATCTTTACTGTATGAAAGCTCTTCTTGGACTTCACAGAAGCCACTTACTGAGCACTGTACTCACTAACCATCCTTAGTTGCCATCTGGGATGGAGGCCTGCTGAGGTTTGAAGAGACTCAGTTCTTTGAGCTGTCTTATAATTCAGTCTTGGGATGGGGTCTGGGGCATTTGCCCGGAGCAACACTGCGGTGTTGATACAGGGAACAAGAAGAGGTGGGTGTGCTTCTAGAAGTGGCCATGGCAGGGAGGGAGCCACCTTTCTTGTGAGGCTCAGTTTGTGGCAACTGCGAGCAGAGCCATGAAGTCCTGGGTCCTGTGGTTGCTCAGCACTTGGTTTCTCACTTTGCATCTTTTAAATGTTTTCTGAGTGTCCTGGATGATCTCTCTGAATTTGTCAGCTCTAATTAGTTAGCGATGCTTGGAGTTTAGGGATAGGAAAGTGTCTGAGGCCTAGGCAGTGTCTGAGTTCAGAGAGTGGCTAGTGACTGGGGATTAAAAAGGTGCCCAGAGGGGAGGGAAGCTTTAATGTTGGCAAGAGTTGTTACTCAAGTCACATGTGAGGCAGATTCTGCCTCGGCTGCTCTGGGCCTTGCCTTTGGTCTTCCTGCCTCACACACGTGTGCCACTGAGACAGCTAGAAGACAGAGGCGCTCTGTGGAGTCCTGTTCACAGGCTGAGACTTGCGGCCTACAGCAGACGGTTGGCTGGCAGGGCTGGGGCAACTGGGATAGAAAGGTGTTTATCATGGCTCAGAGCTGGACCTAGCTGCCACATAAAGAGGCTTTCTCCTCAATCCTGTGTCTCAGGGCTAGGAGTCTAGGCAAAGGCAGCCGAGACTCTAAATATCTCAAGAGCGTTCTATTGAACCTCCAAACTACTAAATGCCAACCAGCTCCCCGCCCCCACCTGTGGATAGGCTTTTCTGACAGACAGCCCTTGCCCTGCCTCTTCTTCTCCTGTTGACCTTTGCCCAGTGCCCTGCATTCACCTCCAGCCTGAGTTTTTCTAATTATATGAAGAAGAATTTGACAGATGGCCTCCTTGGTCTCATATTTACAGACTCCAAACTCTCCATAAACACCACCATTGTGCTCTTTGGATTGTAGACGCCTTTCTTCTTTTCTCTCTTTAATTGACAAAATAATTACACGTATTTCTAAGGTAAAGGACAGTATTTCAGTGGGTGGATGTGATCAGACAGGGTAATTAGCTTATCCATGTCTCAAACATTTATTATTGCATTGTGTTAGGCACACTCACAAGCCTCTCTTCCAGCTATGTGGAGTTTGAAGTTTATTGCTATCAGCAGCCCTATCTTCTAAGCACATCCCTAGAGATTTTTCCTGCTGATCCCCCAGCAACTTGGGGAGCCCAGCAAGTTCAGCCCTTGGTGATGACGTCACGGCTCAGAGAAAAAGGTGCTATCAGTTTGTAGGTACCTTCTGGCCTCATCTCTCGCCTGGAGTCTTCAAGGGCTATCAGTGGGTCCTGGAGGCTATTGAAGAGGGTCAGCGGCCTAGAAGACAGAGGGGGCTATGCAGAGTGGGTGCTGTGTTTCAACTGCCTACTTTCTGTATGGATTTTCATGGAAAATATATCATGAAGTGAAAAAATACTTGTGCCTTAAAAAGGTTGCTGGCTTTTGCTGCTTCCCGTACAGCCACGAAGGACCCTCTGGTGAGTCATGCCAGCTCAGGGCACAATGTCCTTACCAGAATTTCGGCAAGTGCTTCAAGGGTCTCACAGGAGAGATATGGACTTGAAAGTTTAAGATTGTAGACATTTAGTCCATCCAGAGTGGAGTGGAGGCTGGAAAACTTAAAAAAAAAAATTCCACAGAATGACAAACTTCAAAAATGTCAGAATCACAAAGTGTTAATACTGGAAAGGTCTCTAGACACCATCTGCTCCAACCCTCCCTTTCTGACTTTTAATGAAGAAAAACTGAGACCCAGACAGGGGAAAGAATTTGGTCTGGGTCGTTCAGCTTCAAGGACAGTGGCAGGGCTAGGTGAGTCTCTGCTTTGCTTCTCCACAGGCTGCTTGCTAGGGAGGCATGATGTCGGGGATGGGGGGGGTTTGGGACAGGCAGGCAGACAGAGGTATGTGGGGCCCAGCTGCCTGCTGATAAGAGACCCCCAGTGCTATTCCAAAGGGATGTTTAATCAAGATGTAGTTTTTTCCCTGCTGCAGACACTATTTTCTTTCTTGTGCAGACTGTGCTGGCCTTCACGATAAGACGCCTAGACATGTTCACACTAAGTCAGCCAAAACATGAGGCAGAAGGCAAAAATTCCCTTCTCACTCCCCCTTTCCCCATCCCCCCCTTGTTTCCTTCCATTCTCTCCAAGTTCTCATGCCCCCCCCACCCCCCACAGCTGACTGGCTTCTTCCTGTCTTCCAGTAAGTCAGCCCAAAGGAGTCAGGAAGGTATGTGGCCTGGAGGAAGTCAAAGGAGAGACACATAGAGAGTCCCCCTTGAAGACAGAGGCCTAGGCCACAGGCTCCCCTCAACTATCCAAGGTGGCAGATAAAGTAAGAAGAATGTCATTTCCAGGCCTGCCTCTGTAGTCTTCTCCTTTATGCTATCCCCGTAACCCCTGCAGATGGAATATTCTCTGGTTTGGAGGTCCAAGCTGGAGGTGATTAGAGCTCCCCTAACCACAGAGTCTCCACTTCCTGACCCCCACTTCTGCCCTTCTAATCCAAGGCTCCTTGAGGACTTTGGCGGGGAGAAGGCTACCCAGCCAGCTTCCATGTAAAACTCCCCAGACATAAGAGCTTCTGCCAGAGAGATCTGGGGTCCTGACCCACTAAATCCACCCATCACCTGGATCAGTCAGTCCTTTGCTTCTCTAGGCCTCAGTTTCCTCTGCCCACCAAGGTTAGACACAGGGAACTTGGCATTGAAATCCCTTCTTTGGTTTTTCCAGGAAACAATGTGCTACCTTGGACTTCCTGGGCACTGGTGAACTGGCTGTGTGTCCCCCACATATCAGAACACCACCCCGCTCTGCTCAGGAAGTCACTCCACCCTCCACACATCTGGATGGAATTTATTCCCAAAGCAAACTCCATTGCTGTGATGTGATCAGGACAGCTCATGTGTCAGAGGGGGCCCTGGTGCAGGCTGTTCCTCGGGGGTGAGGGCTCCTGCCTCTTCTCACAGCTCTTGAGTTCTCTGGGGTGATAAGGTCTGGAGAGCAGTGTCCTGCTCAAACAAAGACCCAGTAAGGCTGGCACTTTCTGTTCTGGCTCAAGTACCCCATCCTTAAACCAGGTAAGCTAGACCCCTGGAGCTTATTGGACAGCCAGCCCAGTCAATCAGTGAGTCCCAAGTTCAGTGAGAAACCCTGTCACAGGAAATAATGTGGAGAGTGCCTAAGGAAGACACTCACCCCTCCAGCCTCCATGTATTTATGCACAGACACAGATGCAGGAGGGACATGGAAATTGGTTCATGGATCGTGCTCACAAACCAGTGCAAATGGAATTCTCCTGGTCTCTATTCACATCCTGAACCCTGCTAGGGGACCTTGATGGTGAAGCTGGTGTTCACAAAGCTGTAAGAGTAAAGGTTTAAGGGCATTGGGCTATGTCTCAAGATCCTCCTTTGAGAAATCAAGATAATTCCTGCTGTTTCCCTGTGGCTTTTGCCAACTTTAGTGGGGTTAGTGGGCTCTGGAGCTTCCTGTTCAAACTCTCCACTGGAAACCCTTGGTCTGAGCCTGAGGCTCAAGGCTACTTTCCTGGCCATCCTACCACCCCACCCTCACCTCTTCCTCCACCTCAACCAACACATCCAACAAGATCTGAGCTTAGGAGTTCTGGGCACAGGGCACCATGCATATCAGGTGTTCCGTTACATCTGTCACCACGGCCATGACCTCCTAGTGAGGAACCACCAGGTAGCCTAAGGAAAGGTAAACAGGCTTGGATAAGAAACAGCAGGTGAGTCCAGAGACTCAGTGGTTAAAAGCACTGGCTACTCTTCCAGGGGTCCTGAGTTCTATTCCCAGCAACCACATGGTGGCTCACAACCATTTATAGAGGGATCATGAAAATCATAACCCCCTGGAAGAGTGAGAGAGGAGACAAGCTTATTACAGGTTCCACATGGGCCACACTGACTACAGTCTGCATTGCCGCTGAGGACCTACTCAACACCAGTCCAGTGGAGAGCTAGGCATGTGCCCACATTGCCAGTTCACATCAAAGTCTTGTGCTCGGTTCTGTTGCCTAGAGAAAGAAAAGTCTAGGCCACACCTCCCTCCCCCGGGGTTTGCATGCTCAAGGAACTAAAGGAAGGTAACCCTCAAGTCAGTTGATGCCATAGTGAAGGACCAGGGCTAAAGCTGCTGGCCATGCTTGTGTCCCTACTCTGAAAGGGACAAGCTGGGACCATTAGGCATGAAGCTTTGCCTCCTCCCAGTTTCAAAAACCTGCCAGAAAAAGGACAGTGCTCATAAAACACTTTCCACAGTGCCAACAGTTGGTGCTATGCTCAAGGCAGGATTATTATCATTGTATGAAATGACTATAATCAAGACAATTGCATCTCACCTAGAAAATGTCCTAATGCACAGCACAGCCCCAGAACTCACAGGAAGCCTCTTTCAAAAAGGCTCTGAACTCCAACAGAATTCTATGCCTGTGTCGAGCGCTCACGGCTGCTCCCACCAGAGAGCTGTGGGCAGAAGTGGAAGGGATTGTGTGATGGTGGCATCCTGGAGACCAAAGGGGCAGGCAGTTTGGGGTGGAGGGTCTGAATGGGAAAGGTAGGCTCTTAAATGTCCCCTCTCCCCCGTACATCCATTCATCTGGGGTATTGAGATCTGATGTCTGCTCACTGTAGAGTGTAAGAGGTGGAATGGTTCCCTCAGTGCCTGACTCTGTGATGGCTGAAGGTTACATTGAGGACCACCCAGGTGCAAAGAGACCAGTTAGGACCTGTTGGAACCCAGACAGAATTTAATGCCAGGATCCAGGCACAGCATGAAATTCCAGAGAGGGAAACCACCATGTAGGTAAGAGTACTTCTCATACCCTCTATCATATGGTTTTTGTCACTCAGTAAGATGGTTCTGTCTACTCCTTTCGTGAGAAAAGAAAACATATTCTTAGAGAGATTCTTGCAGGTCACTGATGGCAGGGTGAGGCTAAAAAGTCAGATCTCCCCATCTCAGCACAGTGTCATTTTCACAGACACCTTAGAGGTGTTGCCTAACAACAGGTTAGGCAGATGGGCCCACAGAGACTTTTATTAAATAGGAGATTCTCAGTAGTGTGGTGCTGACTCTGCAGTCTCAGGATCAGAGCTGGGGATAAGGGATGCTTGGGTGACGTTAGGGTCATAGTAGCCAGGTTTGAATTCAGGAGACTCTAGCTGGAGGCCCAGGCTTGCACTGACCACCCATGTGACCCAGGGAAGGAGCAGAATCCCTGAGCCCAAGTAATTGCCAACAGAGGTGAGTAGTGGAATCTAGTACAAAGCATATCTTTGAAGGTTCTCTGAGCAGAAGGAGGCTGAGACTGAGTGTGTATGACTGCTGCAGAGGCTTTGCCATGGATAGAGTCCACTGAAGGATTCAGGCAACCTCTTAATTATATGTGTTCATTGTGAGCTCTTAGTATCATGCTTTAGTAGTAGTAGATAAGTGGATGAGCAGATAGCTGGCAAGAAGAGACGGGTCTCCAACAGCGATAGAGGCAACTGAACACCATGGGATGGATCTCTGTGTGGCACCGTGCAAAGATTTGCCTGAAGGGACCAGAAGGCTACTCAGTTGCACGGTCATGCAGTAAACACAGGTTCCAGAAATGAAGCTTTTATTTCCTGACCTGCCACCATCTTGCTTTACCTCCTCCACGGCCTGGCCCTCCCTGGGCCCATTTCTGTTTCTGGAGAATAGAAAGAAGGCACTTAAGGAATGGAAGCTGAGCTGCCATAGAGGCAGACTTTTTCGTACCTGAAGCCTCCAGGCCTGTTGGGATCTGCCGGCCTGAAGGGGATTTCCTGGGGCGGGCCCTGTTCCTAATGCTGCTGACGGTGCCCTTGGATGGGTGCCCAGAATTGGTGTGTGTGTCGGGGGGCAGTACTCAGAGCAACGTTCCAGTGGGAAAAAGAGGCGGTCACGCTCCCAGTCCACACACTGGTCCTGCCTCCAGGTTCTGGGGTCTCCTCACCTTTAGCCCCAAGGTGAGGAAATAGAGCATCCCGCCTGTTGAAGGAAGCAGCACTCCCCTTGGCCCAGGATACCGATGTGTTTGCTGTGTGACCTCAGGCAAGTCCCTGCCCATTTCTGGGCCTTGGCCCCGGTTTGTACAGTGAGGAAGGCAGAGAGATTTCCAAGTTCTTTTGGAACTCTGACACTTGAGATCTGGCTGGGGGCCGGGGGTCCTGGGAAAGAGGATAGGATGGGCTGGATTCCAGGGACTCACCTCCCCCTATAGAGAAGGTAGAGGCCCAAGGATAGGTGGTGCAGGAGAAAGGAGCCCCAAGACTTGGAAACATGTTTATTCTGAAGTGTCTGGTGTCACCGGGGCTGTTTCTTTGGGTTTTGAAATGCTCCAGAAGTCAGCTCTCTGCGTGTGTGTGTTTGTTGAAGAGAACATGGGCTGTATTTATTCATCCTTTTGCCTGAGCCCTTAAAAATATAGACGGCTAATGTCTTCAGTATGTATGAAATATCCCATATGCTCGGAAACAAAAGGGGCTCTGTTATTAAAGTTTCATTTCCACACGCCCCCTCCCCTCCCTCCCGCCCGCCCCCTGACACCCTGCCCTCCTCCCATCCCGTTCAGCCTGCTAGAGACAGCAGAGAGAGGAGGCAGGCGGGCAGGCGGTGGGCAGCGAGCCGCTGTGGACAGAGGTTGGGCATAGCCGGCTTCCTCTCCAGTGTGTGCAGAATTCATTTCCAGGTGAGGTGGTGATAATAGGAAAGGACCGTGGAGTTTTCCAGAGGAGAAAGGACCCTGGGATGTCCAATGGGGAATGGGAGCTGAGGTGGCCCTTTCTGTGGGCTCCTATGGAGCTGGGGCCCTGGCAGGGTCCCACTGTCTGGGACGGAAATGCCCGCTCTGCTGCTAACTGAAACCATATGTGCCTCCCAGGCAGCGCCTGGCCTGAGGCTTGAGACTGGGAGAAAAAAAAGATGTAGACAGACCTGCTGTGTGCTCCAGGGTAGGTGAAGAGCTATGCACAAAGGTGCGCTCGGTGCGTGTGTTTGCATGTGTGTTAGGAACCATCAGGGTGCAAAAGGATGTCAAGATTCTGTGCGTGTGTCATATGCATGCATGAGTGGGTGTGTGCTCATCTCCAAGTTGGAGTGTGTTGATTGGAAGGGCTTGAACAGCCTCCCTCCTGACCTAGCGGTGGTCCTTATTTTACTGGGTTCCATTCTGCTCCATGCCCTCAATCATGCATTTCCTGCAGCCACGTTTTATCTTCTTTTACTTGTGGGACCTCTTCCCATTTCCCAGACGAAACGGCAGAAGATGGGGAGGGTAATAACTGACCCCATTACCCTGTTTCCTATTCCTCGTAGTATTCCTCACCTTCAGGAGCTGGGCATTACCACCATAGCCCTGGAATGTAAGAAAACCAAGACTGAGCCATGAGACAGCTTGTCCATGGCCGTCAGGAGGACTCGGGTATGGGCTGTTCAGATTCAGGCAGATGGTATGGGTTGGCTGGGGTGAGAACTTAGGCCTGGGGAAAGGCAGGGCCTCCCTTCTCCATTCTTTGGCCAGTAGGATCATTTCTGAGGGCTAGGTAACCTGAGTCCGAGGCTATTTCTCCCTGAAGAATGAGTCTCTCAGGAGCTAGCTTCTTATTCGGGTAGTGGCCCCGCCAGGCCTTGCTGTATAGGACCCCGCCTATCACCTGGTTTCAGACTTCTTGCCTACAATGATATGGTTGGACCAGGGCGGTGCTTCCAAAGCCCAGCCTGCATATCACTGGCAGCACATGTCACAGTGCCCTGTACACTGCCAGTTTTCATCTTTTTTTTTTAAAGATTTATTTATTTATTATGTATACAGTATACAGATGAGCGTACCAGATGTCATCATAGATGGTTGTGAGCCACCATGTGGTTGCTGGGAATTGAACTCAGAACCTCTGGAAGCACAATCAGTGCGCTTAATCTCTGAGCCATCTCTCCAGTCCTGCCAGTTTTCATCTTAACAAGGAGTGTGTGGTAGTCTTACTTATACTGGGGAAAATATGCAAACTGCATCTCTAAGCTGTGAGGAGATTTGCTCTTCTAAAATGAATGAAAAGTGGGATTCACAGAAAATCCTTTAGGTACTGTCCATTTCAGCCGTGTCTCTTTTTATGCTTATATAACATTGAAATTGCTCTCAAAAGTGTTGGTTCTCAGGCTTAGAATATACTGAATATACAGAGTGCTTGTCTACATGTATAAAGCCCTACATTTGATTCTTATTACTGCATAAACCAGTGGTGTGAACAGGAGTGGTAGTGTGTGCCTGTAATCCCAGTGGCCAGGAGGTGTAGGTCATCCTCCAATATATATCATTTGAGGCCAGTATGGCATACATGAGACCCTGTCTTAAACACATAGAAAAAGAGTATCATTCTAGCTAATGAAAGCCAGATGTAGCCTGGTTCATTGCTACTTTGTGTGTGTGTGTGTGTGTTAGGTGCTGTTTGGAAAAGCAAAGGCCAACATAGGTTGAAGGGGAAAGACCAGCTCATTCATTCTTAATGTGGGTTTGGTGTTTTTAATGTGGGTTTGGTGTTTTTAATGTGGGTTTGGTGTTCAAGGTCAAAGACAGGGTCTTGGGAAAAAGAATGTCCCCTGAGTGGCATTTCAAGTGCTTCCTCTGGTCTCAGCCTTCTTTTGAATTGCTGAGAGGGCCGGGTGGAGCTGTTGTCCTGAGGCCACCATAGCTCATGCCTTTCCTGCTATTCAGTCCTAGCTCCCAGCTTGGCTGTGATTAATATGTTGAACCAGGACTTACCCCAGGTAGGGAGAGCTGGGGGGGGGCAGGCACTTACAGGGGTTTGGGGGAACCTTAGGAGCATCCTAGTCACTTTTCCAGACTGAGCTGGTCTAAGATGGCATCCTTGAGGACTGTTCAGTCCTTGAGGACTAACCCTCTATACGAGTTCACTGTGGTCATACGTGGGGCTTCACTGGGCTTCACTTACTTATCACCAGCTCTTGGGAAGGCCTTATTCTGCTCTGTTGTAAATAGCAACTTCTGGGACCATTCTCTCTCATCTCATCCTGTACCGAGTGGAGGGCACTGACTTTTGGTACACAGTGGTGGAGAGCATCTTTGGGTAGGGAGGAATTCATGACCCCTTCTTGAGGAGGCAGCAGGTAGAGGGAGGAGCTGGGTTCTTGTTCCTCCAGAAGGGAACTTCCCTGAAGGATGTGGATGGTTCCCTGAAGCAGATTGTCTGGGTAGAGCCATCTACCTCCTGCAGGCTCAGGTTTTTTGGTGCTGGTAGTAGCTTTTTCAAACTCTGAGGAAGCAGCTGGCGAGGGTCAGGGGCATTGTTCCTGCCTGTGGAACTCAGCACATCTAACAGGCCTGCAGTGACCTTGTGAGGCCTGCTGAATACTCAGAGCTATTCCTCAGCCAAGGTCAAATAGACCTGCCCTGGGCTGCTCCTGGGAGTCATGGGGATCAGCTTGAGTGAGGCTCTGCTCGGTAGGCAGGATGTGAGCTGCACAAGACCAGCTTTTCCCCAAAGAAATGTCCTCATTTAGAGAACAGACTTGCTTCTGTTAGGGTGGTCAGTGACGGAGGCATAGGATTAGCGCTCCACTGAACTTCCTGTTGTAGCCATGCCTGGGCCCGCCACCTCCTCTGGCTTCCTTGAATCCTTTTTCTGGGTTTGTTAGAAGCACAGTGGAAGTGGACACAGCAGTTTATCTGTCCTATTGCACCCAAGCTGCTAGTGACAATTTCAGCCTCAGGCAAGGGAAACTGAGGGCTGTAGTTGGATAAGAAACAAAAGATAAAGCCAGGCAGCTCATATACGTCATTCCTTCAGTTCCAGTCAGGGTTGCTAGATCTTTGTTAGAATCTGGGATCTATTTCTTGATCCATAAGATGGGTCATCAGAGAGTGATACACTAGCCAGGACAGACTGCCATGCATGGCACACACCACAGTGGGCACTAAGGACATTATAGTCCCATAACTCTGCTCACCCAGGAAGGAGTGTCATCATCCTGTGACAGAGAAGACAAGACACTGAGTGTGGGCCCTGAGGTGTAGGACCAGCATCAATTCTTCCTCAGGCTGAGTCCTAGCCTGTGGCTCTGTGACTTCAAGCAGGTCACTGAACTCTGCTGGGTCTCATTTCCTCATATGAAATAGATGCAGGAACAGTGTCCTCCTCATGGTGGCTATAGGACTCCATCTGCTTTCCAGGCTCCTAGTACGCAGTAAATACTCAGATGACGAAGGCCTTGAGGCCTTGCGCCTCAGATGAATCCCCTCCTACTGCCCTCTCCTGCTCTGTCAGGTTATAGCCCTCATGGTCAGTTGGCTCACTGGCCGGCGGCCTCAGGTACCTTGTCCCAAGCTTCATCGTAGACTTTGCCATGAACAATGCCCAAAATAGCTCTTGGAATGATTCACTCCAGACTCATGGGATGGGTATGGCCAGTGGTGAGGCAAGGACAGTGGGGTAGTTTCATATCTGAAGTGGGACACACTTGGGAACAGAGGGATGGAGAAGGGATGGTTTGTGTGGTCAGGTATGAGGAAAATGCAGGAAAGAAGAAAGAATCAGGGTGCCTTTGAGCTCCTCTGGAGACAGGAAAGGGTTAAAAGAACCAGAAAGCAGAGGAATACATATTCAGGAGAAAATCTGGAACACTGCGATGGGGTTGTTTGGTCTGGCTGAGCAGCCTCCTGGATGGCTCCCAGGGTCTGCAGGCTACCCCCACCACCACATGCATGTGAGCAAGTGAGCACACACAGGGATTCATACATCAATGGGCAATGCACCTCACACACAGAAACAAGCATACAGTTACATATCAGCATACAGATACACAGACACACACACACACAGACACACACACACACAGACACACACACACACACACACACACACAGCAGGGAAGCTCCAAGCTGGAGGGCAGGTGCTGGGTCAAACTCCTGCCTCTCCTCACTGCAGAGTAATAGCTCTTGTCATGTATAGCCAGGCTCTGTTCTAAAGCCTACAAGACCTTGTTCAGGCCTCCCAGAACCCAGTGATGAGATAGCCCTGTTATTGGCCCGGATTTGCATATGGAGAAGTCAGGTTTCAGAGAGGAAGAGCAGCGTGCTGGAGGTTGTGGTTTGTTTGGTAGCTATTCGAGAGAGGCCACCAGAGTGTAGAGCCTCAGCTGTCAGGTCTTCTACCAGGTCTGAGCCACCCATGGGCTGGGAATGGGGGCTCAGCCCTGAACCTCCACCATGGCCAGGCCCAGGGCAGCAGCAATAGGATTTTCAGGCCTAGGCGAGGAATGCCATGCTCCTGTCACAGGGTGGAAGAAACAGGCCTGGTCTCTGCGTGTGCCTAGCTCAGGCTTTGATGAGGAACAGAAACACTGGACACAGAGGCAGGAGGATTATGACAAGGGGGCCTGATCTACATAGTCAGTTCCAGACCAGTCAGAGCGATATAGAAAGACTGTCGAAACAAAATGAGATGGGGGTATGGGGAAAAGTAGGTGGTAGCTAACATTTATAATCATAACATTTAACAGTCTGAGGCAGTTAGATTGTTGCTAGGCTAGCCTGGGCTACATAGTAATTTAAAGGCTAGCCACAGTTATTGACTATACAACGAGCTTTTGTCTCGGAAAAAGGAAAGAAAGGAAAAGGAGAAAAAAAAAAGAGAAAGAATAAAAAAGAAAATAGAACAATTTACCCTCTCCTAACCCCAAAGAAACAAACTATACTGAGTAAATAAAGTGAGAGAGGCCGACATGACTTCCTTAGCTGGCCTGGGACACAGTGCTCCTCCTGTGTCACCTCATTCCCCCAACAGTGCCCAGGAGCCCCTGGCCTTGGCCTTGTTTAACAAGTCATCCAATTAAGGCTAGGATGCTCTGAAACATCTCCTGTCCCTCCTCCCCTCCTCTCCTGTATGACACTCAAGCCGCCCACTCTTGACCCCTGCTGTATTCCCTGTGTCCTCCACAGTGTCCATAGACCCTGGTCCAGGGGCCCCTCTGTGTCCAGCAGGGCTGACTGGAAATTGGGAAGGGAAAAGGTACACACTTCTCAGACCTTTCCTACAGGTTCCCTCCCATGCAATTGTTTGCACTCCTTCTGGAGAGGCCTGCTAAAGAGCTTTGCAGACCTCCTGGCTCTCCACACTGGTGAGAATCTCCGCATCTACCGAGGCATACACTATCCAAAAAGCCACTTAGTCCAGAGCTGCATTTTCCCAGCATGGCTATTCTTCACTGGGAAGTTTCTCTATGCTGGACTTGCTCAAACCCCTCCTATGGCTGTGAGAAGCACATACTAACCCCCTCACACACTGGGTTTCTCTGTGGATTGCAGGCCACCCTGGAACTACTCAGAAGCATATATGGCTAGTGGTAGCCAGTTTGGTTATCCAGCCTTGCAAGGGCTTACAGAGGTATCTCTGGATCACAGGAAGAAAGCCATAAATTTTAGGCTCTAGCGGGATCATTTTTATAATTAGCCATTGTTTGTCCCAGAGACTGGGATGAGGCACCAAGCCTTTGACATTAAGGTACCCCCTGATGTCTCTCTTTCTAATCTTCTGAGCCTGAAGCTTGATGTCTCCCAGGAGGAGCCACCTTTGGGAACCTTTGGCCTTTAGGTTAAAATGGCAACTTAGAGAGGAGGAGGGGTTACCTGAGAACCCTCCATCTCCCTGGCTGGCCAGCTGAGTACCACATGAAATGAGGCCTCCTGAGGGTTGATAAGCCTGTGGCCCATCTGCTCAGGATGTTGTAAGTGGCTGGGTTGCGAGAGAGAAGGCAAAGGAAATTCTGCCTCGAGGGTTCCTGTGTGCCTTCAGCTGTGAGGGTTGTAAGGCAACAGATAAAACTCATTATCCCTCACTCACTTTTCAGGAAGCCCTATGAATTATTTAAGTGGAACATGGATAGGGGTCTGCACTGCCTCCATTCTGCTATTGTCTAGAAATGTCTAGGTGCTCACAAAAAGCAGTATTCCCAAACGCTCTGCACACAAGGAATCCCTGGGCAAGATAAAAACTTTCAGATGCTCCAGTCTTCCTCATAAACACATATGTCATCCACCCGTCAGGGCTTCAGCCAGGGATTTGGAATGTGAGAGACATTCTCAGGTGGTTCTAATGTATGGACAAGCTTGGAAACCAGGTACTTCCTCTCGGAGGCCTGTGCCCAGGACATGTGCCCAAGCAGCACTTGTAGTGGCCATGGCACAGGTGTGGTTTCAGGGAAATCAGAGGCTCACCACAATTGAGGAAATGTGGTGTAGTAGAATTCGCCGGCTGTGGGTTTTGGGGTGGTCAGTACTGAACAGTGGGCTCTATAGGGAAAAGACCATGGTTTGGAACGTCTTCCCATTTCCATGTTGTGGTTACTCCCACCACAGTCCATTTCAAGCTATCAATTCTCCTCTGTAAGGGAATATAGAGATGGCAAGAAATGTACACATTTCTGGCAGGGGAGATAGGTCTGTGGGTAAGAGTGCTTGCCGCTTAAACATGAAGGTGTGGGGGCAGGGACAGCAGGGTCAGTGTTTTTTTTTTTTTTTTTTTTGCCTCCGCTAGATTCAATGAGAGACCCTGTCTCAAAGGAATGAAATGGAGATTGATAGAATAGGACACCCGATTCCTCCGCGGGCCTCTATTAGTGGACCCTACCCACATGCACATGCTCACATTCAGATAAAGCAAAAGAGAGCTGTACATTTGTCTGTCAAGTATATATGCCTGGATTCCCTCATGCTGGGAAAAATAAAACAAACAAACAAACAAAAACCTCTGGTTGAAGAGGGGGCCCATGAGTGGGAGAGAAATAGAAATGCACTGAATTTTTAGCTTCTTTTACAAACTGAAATCATACCACACTATTTTTGATTGTCTGGACTTGTCTCATTGGGTCTCCAGAGCAGGACAAGGATGGCCAGGAAGAACAGCTTTAGGGCCAAGCCCCTGGTGCTCTGGCCTACTCTGGGCCTCCATGACCACATGGCTTTGCGGAAGTCCCCCCTCGTTTTCTCTTGTGGCCAGGAAGGGGTTTGTGGCTTCCAGGCTAGTCTGATCTGGCCAGCAATAGCCCTATATTTATAGCCATGACTTCAGTCTCTCCATTTTCGTCAGAACTGGTTCCTTGGCCCATGTACTTGTCAACCCAGCATGGCAGAAATAGGTGTGACGTGCAGAGGACTTAGCTGATTTGATGCAGCTTGGATTTGCAAGTTCGTTTAGGACAGACTTAACATCTAGGGCCCTGAGTGTCAGGTGCCACAGGTAATCCAGAGCTGGAAATGGGCTTTAAGGCTCAAACTTAGGGGTCACCAAGGACCAGAGTGGAGGGCTCTGGTTAAGTCAGGACCAGAAAGAACACCTTTTATGCTTTATAGCAATCCCTCCCTTCTTGGAATCCTCAAAAGACCCTAGTGACTATTTCATGTCCCAGGGACCTCTGAGGTCCCAGCTTGATCATTGCCCTGCTCTTGGACCATGGGCAGAGTCTCCTTTTTTCTGGGCTGCTGGTTTCTTTTATTAACTGGGAAGAAGGAGTAGCAGGTCCTGAGAGGAGTAGCAGGTCCTGGGAGGAGTAGCAGGTGCTGGGAGGAGTACCAGGTCCTGGGAGGAGTAGCGGGTCCTGGGAAGAGTAGCGGGTGCTGGGAGGAGTAGCAGGTGCTGAGAATAGTAGCAGGTCCTGAGAGGAGTAGCAGGTGCTGGGAGGAGTAGCAGGTTCTGAGAGGAGTAGCAGGTCCTGAGAGGAGTAGCAGGTTCTGAGAGGAGCAGCAGGTCCTGGGAGGAGTAGCAGGTGCTGGAGGAGTAGCAGGTGCTGGCCTCAGTGGACACAGTGGCCAGGATAGACCCTGCACAGAGTCAGTGTTCAGCAGATGGTTCTCACGACACCCTCAGGCATCCTCCTTACAGTGGCAAGTGCGGCACCTTAGAGAGCTCTTTCGCAGCCTTATTTAATGCTTCCAAGGACTATGCAGAATTGCCACCACTATTCCCAGACTCAAGGCACAGTATCTGTTTTTCCAGGAGGAGGCGTTCTATTAATTTCATAACCTCAAAACACTGTGTTCTCAAGTGAAATAATACTGATATTCGAAATTAAATGTTTTAAAGACAGATTGAAAAAAAAAATCTGTCCTAACAGATAGTCATAGTCATGGGGGGTGAGCAGATTCTGAAACAGTGACTAACGGAGTCATTAGAATATCGTGAGAAGTGCACTTCCCAGGGCTTCTGCCATTTCATGTTGATTTTTTTTTTGTGTGTGTGTGTGCTTTAAAAAAAAGATAATTGCATATGAAAATCTAACACCATCGTGAACTTGAAATACATATGCCACCCAAAACTCAGAATAGCATCTGTGGAGGCTTCTCTCTGCTTGCTCTACCTCAACTCTACACAACACTCCCTGGCTCTCTTTCCAGCTTGATTGTGTTCCCATCCCATTTAGCACCATCTGATTCACTTTTATTATTTATTTATTATTTGTCCACCCCAACCAACATGTGAGCTCCATGTGGGTAGGGTTTCTTTTCCTCCTGTTCACCCTGTACCACCGAAGCTTAAAATAGCAGGCATTCGTGAATGTGTGTTGAGTGAAAGAATAGAGAAATGAATGACTGAGCCTCTTCTCTGCCAAGAGGGCACCAGGGATTCAGAGAGGCAACGTGACTCATGTAGGTTATTTGCAGTCTTGAGGCTGGGCAACACTCACCTCCCTGAAGACTCCCACCTCCAGCCTGGTCCATCATTGCCTTCTCATGTTAGGGATGTCCTGATGCTTCTGGGTTCTCCTAGCCTCAGGCCATGCCCACTCAACCTGGGCTTCTTCTCCCCAAGAGATAAGTGTGAATGGAAGGCAGGGAAAGAATATCAAAGAAGATGGAGAAGCCATAGTAGGTTGGATCTCTTGACACGGCTGGAGACAGAGATGGAGGAGGCCAGAATCTATCTTTTCTTCAGGGCCTCAGAGGAGAGCTGGGAAATGGGCAGTCATATTTCACCCTCACCCAAAGACAATAAGATAGGGAAATTCAATGAAGGGACCCATGCAATGTCACCCCACTGCTTCTGCTACACCAACCATACTACATAACACCTTTTTTTTGCAGCTGGAGAAATTTCTCCAAAAATGCAGAGCAGAGAGCAGTGACATGTGCCCTAGCCAGTCTGGAGGTTGCAAAAGCATATGACTGCTTTGATGTCCCTGCCTTGGTACCCATTCCTCTTCCAGGAGAAAGGCAGATAGAGCATCTTCCCAGCTCAGTTGCTTGGTAACAACACTGACCCTCTGCTTTGTGACAGGAAGACTTCAGCTCTAAACAGGCCAGACACCGATTTATCTGCTCTGAAGCTGAGGGTATTGCCAGATAGGAGTGGGCTGGGAAGATTCTGAGTAACCCAATTCCCAGGGCTACCCAATTTTTAGCATCAGCTACATATATAGTTAATCCCAATTACCCCATGTTCATGTCTTAAGGACTCCAGTGTGCCAGGCAATGTAGCAGGCATTGAAGGGAATCTCCTATTCTGTCATTTTTTTTCCTTCACTCATCCATTACTTTATCCAGTAACTATTTACGCTGCTAAGGGATTGCAGTCTAGAGTGAGACTTTTTGGGATCAGAACCTGATTTAGCTACTTGCTGGCTGTGTGAAGTTGGCAGGTCAATTTCCTTATCTATGGAATGGGGTTAATAATAGCACTCCCCCTTCTCCTGAGGCGAGCCAAACGAGTGAGGTGTCTGGAACAGAACCCGACACAGACACGATACAACCATCATCTCTTATCACCCATATTTTTTGTGTGCCTGGCACTGTGCCACAAGCTGAGGAAACCACTCCAGAACATCTCTGTTCCAGGGACCCCCTAATGGCGGCTCTGGTTCAGCCTCTGGCCTTCTTCCTGCTCCAGCCTCCCTGCCCTCAGCCCAATTCCACAGCATTTGCCTAGTGACAGTTCTCCTGGGTTGCATCTACACTGTTCGCAGAAAGTATCTCGGTAACTGAAGCCTGTTACAATCTGGTCCTCTCTCTTCCAGCCTCCCCTGCCTAAGCCCTTCCCAGCATGCTCAGCCTTGGCCTATCCAAACACACATGGGTTTCCAGATCTATCTCAGTGGTCTCACCTTCTTGCCTTCATTGGGCAAGGTGGATCATCTTCCTTAGGAAGCCATGGATCAGACCCTATATAGTATAGAGGCAGAAACAGACTGTAGGGAAACATGGATGGTTTCATGGGAAAAGGATGTGTTGGGAAATGAGGGTCTTATTTTCCTAGGCTACTAATTCCTTCTTAGCCTAATTTTGTTCTCTACCTATAGAATCAGACCCTGTGATCCAGGCATGCCTAGAATCTCAGCACTCGGGTGTAGGTAAAATGATATGAGTTATAGGCTAACCAGGGCTACATAGTGAGATTATGCCAAAAAGAAAATAAAGGTGAAGGTGGCTGGGAGCTAGCTTAGTGGTTAAGAGCACTTGCCACTTTTGTAGAGGACCCAGGTTTGGTTCTCCGCACCTGCCTAATGGGTCACAGCCATCCATAACTCTTATTAGTGGCTGGAGAGATGGCTCAGCGCTTAAGAGCACTGACTGTTCTTCCAGGGGACCAGGGTTCAATTCTCAGCACCCACATGGCAGCTCACAACTGTCTGTAATTCCAGTTCCCAGTACCAGGCAAATACAAAGGCAAATAAATAAAAAGTTTAAAACAAACAAACAAACAAAACTCTTATTATAGGGGATTCAATACCTTTTTCTGGCTTCTCTGGCACCAAGCATGCACATGGTGTACGTATATACATGCAGTAAAATACTCATACAGATAAGATAAAAAAAAAGGGAAGGGGGAATCAAAGATGTGGCTCAGTTGGTGGAAAGCTTATCTACCATGTACAAGGCCTTTGTGCCTCCTCTAGCACCACATAAAGCAGCCTTGGTGGCACACACCTAGGAGGTAGAGGTTAGAGAATCATAAGATCAAGGCTATCCTTGGCTACATAACCAGCTTGAGACCTGTGTGGGCTAGAGACTCTGTCACAAGAAAGAGAGGAGATGGGGGTGTGTGTATATATATATATAAAGACCAAAAGGCAAGAAGAGAAGCTCAGATCCTGTTATGACTCAGGAGTGATGACAAGGTCCCCATGCCTGGACACTATTGTGTACCTCTTGGTGCATCCTGCTGTGTACCTCTGGCAGTCCTCACTTCCTCAGTTCCTTGGTAACTGCATAGCAAGCTCTGTGGTCTTCCAGTCATGTAGTCTGTGAATGTCTGGCCTGCACGCATCCACAGAGCCTGGGTGGCAGCTGGTGGCTGGAAGCAATGAGCTTGCACTCTGTCTACAAATCCCTACAACCACCCCGGGAGGCACAGGAGAGGACGCTCAGCATGTGTGTGTGTGTGTGTGTGTGTGTGTGTGTGTGACAGTGAGAGAGAAAGAGATAGAGAGACAGAAACTCACAAGAAGATAGAGACAGAGAGACAGAGAGAGACAGAGAGAATTTGAATCAGGATCTGACTCCAAGCCATTACCCCTTCCTTCACTATGTAGAGGGAAGCTCAAAGGATCTGAGACCCCGGGTCACTAATGCTGGACTCTATTTTCAGAAGCTGGCGGCAGAAAGAGCCTGGGATGTCTGCTCAGGTGCTGGGACTGTACTATATACAGTGCTCAACCAGGCTGTGGGGCTGAGGCTAGAGGCTTGAGATGCCTGGGTTCAATTAGGACCTGCCACCAAGCCTGGGCTCCTAGATCCCTGAGTGGGAGGAGGGGAAGCCTCTTCCTGCCAGAGCTCAGAGCTAGTAGCAAGATGGGGCAGTGTGTGCATGAAAATGCACTTCAAGTTTGTCCGGGACCCTTTCCATCTCTGCTAAGCAGGACTGGCTTCTCCTGCCCACACAGATGGGCTGCTGCATGGGCTCAGAATCTCCAGGGCCCATGGAGTCCCTGAAGCCACAGTGTGCAGCTGTGAAGAACACTGAGCCTGACAGCCTTGGTCCTCACCCTCTTACCCTTCCTGCCCAAAATTCTAGACATAGTATCAAGCTTCAGTGTCTTCATCCCTAGACGACACTCCCCCACCACCTTCCTGGAGAATTGTGGGTAAAGGTCTCAGACCAGCAAGTAGTTGACCCTTTGGAGGCAATGCCTAGTGCCTGCTTTTGTGATTATGAGTCTCTGTGGCTCTGAAGCACCCAGACCGCAGGCCTGCTAGGACCCCTGCCGAGTCCCTGCCTCGGTTGGAAATCCTGCCTCCTTGGGAGGGATTTTTGGATTGGAGCGCTCCTGCCAACCCCTCCCTCCTGGTTTGGCAGCCTGAAGACAAAGCTGGCCAAAAATATTTGTGTGGGTGGCGGAAAGTTAACTTTTCCGCCTCTTTCTTCTTTCCTGGAAACCGTGGCCACTGTCAAATACAGCACAACAGAAGCATAGATGGAGCAGGCGAGGCCCCCACAGGGAGTCAGAGAGCTCTACCCCCGCCCTTCACCCACTCTGCTGCCTCCTGCCATCTGGTTCTGTGACAGGCTAGGGGTGGGTTGGCTGAGTACTGAAAAATCACAGATCTGTGATGCCAGCGTCCTGTGGTCCTTCTAGCATTGGCTGCCTGGGTAGCCTTGAGCCCTTGGAGAAAACTGATTGCAGAGGGCAGGAGGCACCTGGCCAGGCTCATGCAGAAGTTATGGTTCCCTTCATGAGAATCTAAGGCCTATGAGGTGCAGGGGCAGGAGCCTGGTAAGCTGCTGGTAAGCAAGCAAGGTCCTGGGAAGGAATGAAGACCTGCAGCCACCTTCATCAGGTTTGAGATCCAGCTTCTTGGTCAAGGTGTCAGAGCAAGGTGTGATTCCTGGCTGAGTCACTGCATTTAGTGGATTCTCAATTTTCCCCACCTATAAAGGCATCTCGTGGTATTCACCTAAGTGAACACCCTGGAGGGAGTGGGTGCGCTGTCCTAGGGACTCCTTTCTTTCTTGGCCTCACTAATTGGTTCGCTCTCTAATCAGGGCTCAAGTTTACCTTCCCCTGGTTGGCTCTGATCTACTCGAGGATCTAGTACTGCACTTACCTCCCAGTCTACCTTCCAGTCTCTCCTGGCACAGCCCCAGCCAGAGGCCAGCACCTCAACGCAGACTACTATAGTTGGGTGACAGGGCCCTGCCTGGGCTTGAGGCCTAAGAGCCATGAGTGGTCAAGCTTGGCCTCACTGTCATCAAGACAGGAGGCGTCAATAAATTCTCACCAGCCAGGCGTAGCCAGGACATGAATATATGCAAGGGCAAGTCCTCTGTCTCCTTATAGAGAGTTCACATGGCTAAGCAGGGGCAGAATGAAGCCTTTCAACAAGACCCATTTACTACACGAGTGCCTCCAAGCATGACTGGCAGAGTGCCCTGCCTTTAGGCTACCTGCTCAACTGAGAAGGCCTTGTTCATGTCAGATTCTGTGCCTCCTCAAATGATTTCCAAACTTTTGTCCCCCCTGGGGCAACTCTCTCCTGCTCTCTGAGACCTCACATGGACCTGCCCACTGGGAATCTAAACATCAGACGCCTCCCTGTTCCAATGAACACCTTCCTGTTTTTCCAACCTCCATGAATGCAGTCGTGTGTCCTCAGAGCCAGGGACTTGTGTGGTACCCCATATTCCTTCCCTTCCTCTACATCCACTTTCTATCTGCCAAGCTCCTCTGCCCTGGTACCCTCCATCCATCCTCCTCAGCCCTTAGAGAAAACTGCTCTCTCATGATTATCATCATTTGTAACATTCACAAATGATTCTACCATTATCTCTATTTTTTTTTTTTTTTTATCATTCACAGCTTTCCCTAACACAGCGGTTCTCAACCTGTGTGTTATGGCCCCTTTGGTGGCAGAAGGACTCTTTTGCAGAGGTCATCTAAGACCGTTGGGAAACAGATATTTATATTACTATTCATAACAGTAGCAAAATTACAGTTATGAAGCAGCAATGAAAATAATTTTATGTTTGGAGGTCAGCACACCATGAGGAACTGAATTAAAGGCTGAGAACCGCTGTTCTAATAGACGTCAAAACTTCATGAACTAGAGCGCCATACTTTTACACTTTGTGTCTCTTACAATATCTGAAGTAGAGTGGGGCCTGATAAATTTTTGTGGAATGAAAGAATAGCCCACATAAGCTAAATGATGGGCTATGATAGTGTGCTGAACCTTCTACATGCATTTTCTTTCATAGAACCCTCTGCACAATTAAATCGGAGTTGATCCTTCATCTGAAGTGCTTGGGACCAGAAGTATTTCAGATTTTCGACGTTTTTAGATTTCTGGAAGATTTGCATATGCATAATAAGATAGCTTTAGGGATGAGAAGCCAAGTCTAAAATTAAGTTTAATTTCTGTTTTGTACATATTTTATACCCAGCCTGAAGACCATTTCACATGATGCTTTTTTGTTTTTTTTTTTAACCGAACCTTATGTTTACTGTGACTTTGTCCCCAAGTCCGGGGATAGGATTTGGATTAGTGGCTCCGTGATGGTGCTTAGAAAGTTTCGGGTTTGGGACCTTCAGATTCTGGGGTGCTCAAGCTAGATTACAATGTCTATCTTACAAATGGGGGAGGGGAGACTCCGGGCCAACACAAAGTGGCAGAGTTGGACTGTGGCTCAGTCTGGGCACATGTAAGCACACCATTGTGTTGGCTCTTATAGCCAGCTGTGTACCCCTCCACCCCACCCCACTGTCCCTGTGGTTCTTGTGGTGTGTGTACCTTTGGTGGGACGTGGAAGAATTCTTTTCACATGGTGCTCATGAGTGTTTTAAAATAACTGGCTATTTATTTAATGTGCACGGAGAAGAGGATGACTTGGCATGATATGCTGGTGGTTTTCCTGCAATTATTGCTCAAGATAAGTCTAAAGTAATAGAAGTTATGTTATTTAAAGTGGGTTGAAGAGAAACATTAGGTAAATAAGTGTCGGGTAGCCTAGGGATAGGGTATGAATAGCATGCTACAAGGCCGGGCCTCCGGAAGCACTTTTCTGTGGAAGAGGAAAAACTGAACCCCAGATCCCAGCTAGCTCTTAAAGATACCCAGGGTGGACAGGCCTCAGTGATTCCCTTTAGAATACTCAGTGAGCTCTCTAATGTATGATATCTTCTCTTCCTATACAGATAGAGTGCTCTAAAGGGCCCCACATAGCAGAGCTCAGGAGGGTAAGGAGACGTGTTGGAGAACTCCATCCTCACCCAACCCAGAAAGGTCTTGTCTCACCCCTAGTCAGACCTCACTGCGGCCCTGCACAGCAGCAAAAGAAGGCAGCCCTGAAGAGAACCTAAGAAGGTCTGGAGGGAAGTGAGGAGCTAAACTCAGCCACTCTGTGTCAGGAGGCTGCTGCTTTGTACTACCACGGAGAGGGCCATTATGCTGGGCCCTCACTTCCCACCCTCACCCCTTGGACCCAGTGAGGGGAGGCCTACCCCTTGCACCTTCCAGATCCCAGATGGGAGCTACAAGTGCCTGGCTCTGGAAGCTGAGGAAAGCAGCAGTGAAGACGGCCTGCAGGGAGAGGTGAGGCTTGTGGATCTGGAAGAAGAGGTGGCTAGCAGAGGCAGAATCAACCATAGGACACCACAGCTATCCAGAGCTTCGGGCGTAATCCAGCCATCCAGCTGTTCCACAGAGGCTCGAGGTGGGTTCCAGCACAATGACAGGGCCAGCAGCCATGACTGGGATGTGGTACAGGCCCGGAAAGTGATGACAACTGATGGCAGCACCGACCCAGGGCCCAGGGTGACCCAGAAACCAGGTAAGCTTGTATTCCTTCTCCCTGGGGTCATAGAAAACCCCACAGGCTCTTAACCAGGGGCTTTTAAAGCGTGTTTTCCTAGGATGATTAATAATGATCAGCAAGTCCAGCTCTCCAGCTCTAGGACATGGGCACCTGGGCGGTATGTGTAGTTCCAGCTGTTTGTCAAGGAGAAGGAAGGCATCAGTAGAAAGCCTATGTCTCACTTGGTTGACAGAAAACCCCATTCCGTCTCTCACTTGCCCTTTAACTGGAAGCAAGTAGCTGTGAAGTCCCGAGCAACTGACCTGGGCAGAGCCCCCTCATGAAACCTACAGAGCTCAGTGGCAGCTCTATACAAACAAACACCCTGACAGAGAGGCCACCTGCCTCACAGGTGCTGACAAGGCAGAGACTGAAGCCTTTCATGTAAGCTGACCTCAGTGGGGAAACCGAGACTCAAGAATAGGAGCGGGCATCCCATCCCTCAGCATATTGATGGCTGAGCTAGGCCAAGGGTCCTCACTCAGGCCTCGGTTCTCCATCTGTTAGAGATGAATGACAAAGGCCTTGTCACCTGTATTGCTGCGAGATCCAATAACAGCTTGTGGAGGGAGGAGGATTGTTTTCTCCTGGGGCCGGTGAGTGCTGGGGTCTGCAGAGCAAGCAGGGAATCTACTCTGAATCGCCTCCACTGCTGGCCAGTGTTAATGGAAATGCTGCAGTGGGTTCACACCAGGGTGGGGGTGGGGGGGGCTGGCTGTGAGCTGAGCTACCATCTGCACAGGCAGGAAAGCATCTGCCAGCAGGTCCCCAGGGTGCAGAGTGTGTGGGGGACAGTCCTTAGAGGACTTGTGCGTCAAGAGAGTGAAGGAACACTTCATTTTTCTGCAGGCGTTGCTGACGCCAGTGCTGGCGCCTCACCAACCTTCTCACCCACTCTGCTCTCTGCAATAATTCTCTCCAGGCTCTGATCATCTCCTTTGGTCACAGTCCCTGCCCAGGCATTGGTTATACAGAGAGCTGGACAGGAGCAGTGAGGGGCCTCTAAACAGAGAGGATGAGCTCAGAGTCAGCCTGAGTACCTTTGTGACTTGCTCTCTGCCCTTACCTGGGCCAGGAGGCAGGGATAATGGACATCAGTTCAGTAGTCAAACCCTGGCAAGTCCTTCAGTGAGCTCATTTTTTTCTTTTTTTTTCTGAGAAAATAGAATAAAGACAGGAGCTGTTGAAAAGGTGCCATGATCTTAGCTGTGGTTATGTTTTGGAAATTTACAATGCCCCAGGTAGCTGTGTAAGTGAAATGGAAAGGATCATTACTGGCAGAGAAGCATAACTGCTGTTGATTGAGCTGTGTGCAGGATCCGCTGTGCTAACAGCTTCTATGTATGGCTTCATGCAGTCTCACAGCAGAGCCCATTACACAGATGAAAGGTGGAGGCTCGGGAATGTGAATGCCTTGTCCAGGATGTGACTAGTATGCCCAGCCATGGTTGTTTGACTATGGGCCTTGTGCTGTTAGCTTTGAATCTACTCTGAAGTTGTGCTCTCTGCAGTTATCCTGGAATGGTAGCAACTATGGGTCCGGGTGGAGAGGAAAAAAGACCACCTTTAATTACCTGGTTGACATCTCACACCTTCTGGGTCATTTGACACAGAGATCTCACTCCCTGTCGTACTGTAGCTTTCCAAGGAAGAGCAGGTGATACAATGGAGACTCAGAGGTTCAAGTCACCTGTCCAAGGTACACAGCCATTGTCAGCTCCGAGACTCAGAGTGTCCTTTTCACAAACAGCCCAGTTCATTTGTCTCTTTACTGTCCATCCAGTTCGTCTGAGCATTCTAGGGACAGAGAGGCAGGGGCAGCCTCAGGAGGAGAGATGGGAGAATTAAGATTTCTCAAAGAAAACTAGGTCTTGCTAAGGAGTTAAAATCTGGGAGGTCTTGGGTTTAAGTCTCAATGGCCTTTTTGCTCCCTGGGGAGTAGCAGGACCCTTTCCTCTGCCTGGAAAGCCAAAGAGAAGAAGTCTGGGGAGTTGCCAGGTTATTAGTGGTTTAAGACTTCCTCTCCAAGCTTCCTCTCATTACGGAGAGGATCACAAGCATCTTCAGACAATCACACCCATCCTTCCGCTATTAAACCTGGCTTTCTGGAATGCTGCCTGGCAGACTGAAGCCCAAGCCATTCATTTTCTGCTTTGGGAACCTTACAGACCTTTATTTGGGATCAGTGGATGCTGGTACCATCTGAGTTGGACAGAACAGGGCCTTTGATGGGCAAGAAGGGACTGCAGCCTCAAGTTCAAATTTCATGTCACCAGTGGTGGAAAGAAGTCTGATGTAGAGATGTGATCCGGCCTCTGCCAAACACTGGATGGTCCACAGGTCACCAAGAAATGACTCTGCTGTGTGGCTGTCCTTTCTGTAGGGTGTCAGCTGATTGTACCTGGCAGAGGACTGGGTCTGCTGTGCTGATGGAGACAGAAGGAGGGAAACAAAATGACAAGTGTCCAAAGTCACTCAGTAAATTGGTAGCAAAACTGAACCCCAGGCTTCGCTTTTCAGATGTGAGGCTCCATGTTGAATGTTTTATAAAGATTACTTCCTCTGAATACAAAGTTTAGATTTGCCACTGCCGTCTCCTCTTCCTCCTCCTCTTCCTTTTCTTCTATTCATTTTGGAGATAGTCTTGCTGGCCTAAAATTTGCTAAGGGACCTGTGCTGACCTTTTCTTATCTCTGTTTTACAGATGAGGAAACTAGGCAGACAGAATTTAAGAGAATTTTCAAATTGAAGTCCAATGGCCTGTAGGTGAAGGAGTTGAGATTTGAACCTTGAGAGGTCTTAGGCCCATGCTTCTAAATACTCTTTCTGCTGCTTTGTTTCCATGGAGACAAGGAAGCAGGCTGTGTTCTTCCACCCACCTGGGGCTGGAAAATGATTGTTCAGGCTCTGAGAGTGGGTGGCAGACCCAGCCAAGCCATATTCCTCTTCTGTAGATGTAACGGGGAGGCCTGTGAGCCACCGCTGACCCATCTTTTCTTTTGCCAGTGGCCATTGATGGTGAAGGTTATCTAGAGGATTCAGGGGCATTTGCCACTCTAATAGACACCACTTTGAGCCTCAGATATGTACGAGAATAGGGATATGGGTATAGATAGGGGTATGGGCATAGATTGTAAGGTAAGTCAGCCCTGACCACATCTATCTTGATTAAGAAGAGGAAAATGAACTACATCTATTTAATTAGGCAAAGAGCTGATGGAGTCTGGTCAAGGTCAAGGCTTCTGGGTCCCTGAGGCTTCTGAGAAATAACAGATGGCATGAGGGCTGGACAGGGAGCCCCCCACACCCTAGTGACTTTAACAGGAAAATGTCAGTGAAGAGCCCTATACACAGGTTCACATATACCTTCCTGTGCTGTTTGATCAAACCTACATACCATATACATCCATAATCACATGTGTATGTACACCACAATGTAGACATGCCACATCCTCGACACCCATTCTCCCTCCCATATATAACCTTTCAAAATGTATACATTTGTGTATACATCAAACCCTGGCACATACATGTGCAATGGGCAGACACTGGCACACACCTTCCCAAACAGCACCTCATCCATCATCTCATGGTACATGTGGACAAGTGTCTCAGGTTTCTTTGTATAGTTCCCATCCCACTTGAGGTCATGCAGACACACATAAGCGTTCTCACACAAGTACACAGTTTCCTATAGACAAGGGTTAAACCATGTTCTTTTCTCCCTTTGCTAAACACTTGTGGTCTGTCCTCCGGGCAGAGTCATTCTTGCACATCCCTGTCACACACCCACATGCAGAAGGAACCACTTTCTCTTCATCTTTCTTTTTCCCATTTCTGTCTCTTTCACAGCCACCCACACAGTAATCCTAGCCTCTCTCTCTCTTCCTCTCACCCACGCACTCTGTTTCCTGGATTTCCACAGGCTAGGCTGCAGCCACCTCCCCAGTGCATGCCCTAGGAGAAAGCAATCTCCTGCTTGGTGCCACCTCCAGCATATCTTCTTGTCCCCCACCCAACACAGCAGGACAAAAGTGACCACAGGTCTGAGGCAATGCCCTGAAGCCTGTAAAGGCAGACAGAGGCCACAGTGGATTTGTATCCTTAGTTACCTGACCTTCGGTACCCAGAGCCCTATCCACTGGGGACAAGGACAGCCTTAAACATGAACATCTTTGGATCTGTGTTTTAGAGGACATTGGGTGGGGTGGGTGTACACTAGCTGATTTCTAAACTCCTTTATCAGAAATCTAAACCCAGTTCTTGGAAACAAGTGACATGATCCACTCTGGCTGAAGGACTGACCAACAAGTGTGGTCTTCCTTCAGAATTGCTGGGGATATGGAGGTGCTTGATAACCGGTTGTTTCCAAGCCCACCAACGACTGACTCCCCAGGGGAGCCGCGCTGGGATGTGAGATTATGGACTTCTAACAGCTGTGTGTGTGATGTTCCCATTGAAGCACAGTGACAATTGCCACGGCCTCTGCTGAGCTCAGCCTAAACGGTGTTCTGCAAAAGTTGGGGAAATCAGAGCCACACAGCATCTCTGTCCTTGTTGATGGTAGCTAGTTAAGTCAGGGGGAAAATAACAGGCTGATGACAGTCCTCCTCAGCCCCTTTACTTAAGCCCTACTAAGGAAGCCAGTTTAGTTACTGGACTGAGATAAGTGGGGTGGGGGTGTCGTGGTTATCACTTAGGGACAGAATCTCAAAGACAGATTTTAAAGGAAGGTAGTGGGGGGGGGCGAGAAACGACCAAAGAGATGGCGGCGCATGGAGAAACGCAGTTAAAAAGAATTTAAGGACAGGACTGCAGACCCAGAGATACACAGTAAGATGAGGAAACGGGGAGAGAGGGGCAGCCGAAAGTGAGGACTCGAAAGAGCGAGACCCGTCTGGAGAAGAAGCCACTGCCACAAGGGGAATGGGGTGTCGCACCCTGGGGGCTGGGCGGGGCGCGGAGAGGCGGCACTAGGGCCCTGGGGAGCGCACAGCAGGAGAGCTAGCTGCGCCCGCCCTGCGCCCGCGGCTCCCGCTCCGGTCCCCTTCAGCGATCAGCAGCCAGGACCTTGCTTTGGGCGCTGAGCGGGCGGGCGCCGCCGCTGGGCGGGGTGCAAGGATCTTGGGGCGGGGCTCACGCATGGACGTAGCCAGGTGAGCCAAGGCGGCGGCGCCCCGGAGCTCAGGGACAGCGCACCGCTGCTGGAGGTGAGTGGGGGGTGGAGGGGGGGCTCCGGGCTGGCGAGGCGCCCAGTGAGCCTTGCCTGTGCCACCTGCGCAGGCTGCTCGTACCTCCTCCCCGGAGGAGGTGGCACATCTGGGCTCCAGTTCATGCATTCAGGGTGAGCTTTGCCAAGTTACTTCTGCACAGAGCCTCAGTTTCCCCATTTGTGTAGTGCAGGCTAGAGAGACCTCAGGGCTCTCCAGCAGCTCGGAAATCGTAGAACGCCCGGTCCCGGGGCGCTATCTTCCCAGGCTGTGTGAGCGTCAGCTGTGTGTCCCTCACTATGTGGGGGGCATGTAGCCCCCAGACTCAGGCATGGGCACCAGCCCTAGTTCTGATCTCCTGCCAGGCTACAAGACCCAGGAGCCTGCGGCTGAACGGACAGACGTGGGCGCCTGCGGGGGCAGCAGAACCAACTGTGCCAGCGGGCACCTCCATTTCCCGCGGGTGGGGAGCGGTGGGGCAGAGGGAGCTGCAATAGTTCTGGTGCGCAGAGTGGCCACACCGCCGCACAACTCGGACCTCTAGGGCCCATTTCCATCTGGGGAAATCAAGACCTTTACAAAGTGCCCCGAGGGACTCCTGAGTCTTCGTGTCTGAGTCTCACAGCACTGATAGACTACTCACCCTTCGCTTAATTATCAGAAAGGGCCGTCTCATTTCTGACACTACACTGTGGAATGAGAGGAGGGGGAAGATCCTGCCTGGGGCCTTGGAAAGACCTCTGAGGAATCTAGGGGAAAAGTCTCTACTCCAGCCTCAACCCCAAGTTCTGGGCCTAATTCTAGGTGGAGATAGGGACCCTGTGCTTCACATCTGGGTCCTTTAGAAGCTGGGTAACAGCTGAGTTAGAAGCCGCAGGTGCATGTATCTTATCCCCACTCCCACGGGTCCTGAGTGGCAGGTGGTCCTGCAGTAAACCACCTAGTTTTAGGATCTTGGTGTACCCCTCCGTTTTCCAGATCCCAGAGAGGTAGGTAGGTGGGCTCTGAGTGGGCAGCTGTGCTAAAAAAAACAAGTACCACGGTGGCCCTAGGGACAGTCAGGATGTCCCACCCTTGTTGCTTTAGAAAGTAGGGGATGAAATCTGATGCTTGTCACGAGGAAGAGGGTACAGTGGGGTGTCTTGCCTGCTGCCAGCCTACCCTGTCACTGACCCAGACCTGGTCCCTAGCCATGTTGGGGGAGTAGGGCTGAGGCTGAAGCTGATGACTGTCCCCCAGCAGGAGGCCAAAATCCCTGTCTGGAGCTGACCTGTTTCTGGCTAGTTCTAGCATCATTCAAGTTTGATGCTGGAAGAACAAACAGCAAATATTTGCTGCTGGGCCACCAAGGCTTTCAGGCCCCAATTTTTAGCTTGCCTTCACTTTGTAGGCCACACCCTATTTCCTGCACCCCTTTTAACTAAGTTAGGACTGAGTCAGTATTTGCACAATGAAAAATAAGGCCTTTAACTCTTTCTCTTCCCTAGCATCTGTTGTTAGGTAGCCTCTGTGTGTGTGTGTGTGTGTGTGTGTGTGTGTGTGTGTGTCTGTCAGTCTGTCTGTCTGTCTGTCTGTCTTTCTGTCTGGTTTCTGGCTAGTCAACTTTACCCCTGCCTCTTTACCACAATGAATCAAGCCTACAGGCTTCTTTTAATGGACAGTTTAGCTTGCCTCCATCCTCTAAGTTGGGGAAACTGAGTCCAGGAAGGTGAAGAGTTCATCAGGGTACTTCTGTAGGCAGAAGGCAACAGAGCCCTTTCTGGGGGGAGGGGGGGCTGGGGAATGATACTTTAGTAAATGGGAGGGGCATAGTTGCCTAGGGAGTCTGGAGGGAGGGAAGAAACACTGGGGGCCTTTCTTTCCTCCCCGCTACAGTCTTCAGTGCAGATTCCCAGAGGCCTGCTAGGTGGGCATTTCACACTCCGCACACCCCTACTAAGGCTGCCTTCCCACAAGGCTGAACACACCTCCAGCCCAGGGGCCTGGCCTGGGAGGGCACCTTTCCCTTCAGGGCATCTCCTAGGCTTCCAGACATGAGCTCATTGGAGCAGTTGATGCCAGGAAGGGAGGGACTGAGGGGAAGCAATCAGGGCTGCCCAAATCAGGATGCCATGGGCTCTAAGATGCAGAGTGGGCAGTGTTGGCAAAGACTTTCCAGCTCTGTTCCATTGTGACGAGGAAGCAGAGTCAAAACAGACCGGGGAGGTTATCGGGGAGAGGATGGGAACCAGGCTCACTGGCCCAGCTATAGTACCAGGCTGACCTCTGCTACTGCCTGCTGACTAGTCAGGCAACCTTGATTAAAGCCCTTGCCTTCCTGGGACCTCAGTAGCTCTGGCTAGTAATGGGGGAGCGGGGGAAGGGTGCTTAGGAACGAGGTTATAGTGGGAAAACAGGGCAGTCAGATTCTGCCCTCAGGGAGCTTGCTATATATTTGTATTAGCACCTACTCGTGTCTGTATACAGTGTACATATGTGTACTCACATAAAGTTGGGCTTTTGTTTTGTCTTGTGTTTTTTTTTTTTTTTTTTTTTTTTTTTTTTTTTTTTTTTTTTTTTTTTTTTTTTTTTTTTTTTTTTTTTTTTTTTTTTTTTTTTTTTTTTTTTTTTTTTGTAGCTCATGCTGGTTTGGAACTTCTATATATCTCAGACTGGCACCGAACTCATGATCTGTTTCCATCTTCAGAGTACTGAGATTACAATAGGTATATACTGCCTTACCTGGCTAGAAACTAGAAGCTTTTTCTAAATTTTTAAATTCCATCTATTTACTTGTGTGAGTGTGTGATGGGAGGGGGAGGGCACATTATATATGTATGTGCACATGCACAAGTATGAAGGTCAGTAGGGGTTGGTTCTCTCTATCATGGGGATGGGGTCTCAGTCATCAGACTTGGTGACAAGCATCTTTATCTGATGTACGATTTCACCATAGATGTTTTCACTTCAATTGAGGGATTAAGACAAGAAAAATGAATAAATCAGCAAGATCATTTTAGGGAAGGGATGTAGCATGATAAGAAGCCCACTGTTGAGATGGAGAGCAAACAGACAGGCAGCTCCTTTGTGGCCATGGGAAGCTCATCAGGGCCCGCTATGGCATGAAGGTCTGAATGGTATTTAAAAGGTGGTCAGGGCATCTTGAAGGAAGCATTTTCAGGAGGGGACCCAGAGTCTTTGAAGGTACTAGTCTAGGTCTGAGAGGGTCCTGCTGAGTATGGTGGGAACGTTTCACCCTCAGAACTGGGTATGAGTGTTGGTTGCAGGTTGTACTTGCCCCCCCCCATCCCTGCCCCACTGGGCTTTAAAGTGCAGGCCATAGGAGTTGGGCTTGAGATCTGGCCAGGTGGAGAGCTGATGTGCATTCTGGGAAGGCTCTGTAAGTTAGGCCAGTGTGTATAGAGCCCTTTGTGAACTATCCCTGGACACTGGAGCTCAGTTGCTACTCGATGTGACTGGAGGAGGAGTCTGTGAATCAACAGCCCCCAGGCCCTGTAATTCCAGAGGCTTACCCAAAGCCCTTTTTCTGGAATGAGCTCTTCACTGACTGGCTGCTGATGGCATTCCATCATCCTCGGTTCATCTTTTCCATTCAGTAAGGCCTGTGATGACCCTGCCCTGCCCTGCCCTGTCCACCTCCCTGGATCCCACACTCTATCTCTGTGTCACCTGCTTCTCGAATGGCTGGCACATGAATGTTATGGTTAAACTTTGGGGTTTTATTCTTGGCTGCCTGCGGGTTCATAAGCACATTATGTAACCCCTCTGGATTCTTGTTTCCTCATCTATAAAACGTAGACAATACTAGGCCTTGTAGTATTAGGAAAATAAAGTGAGTTGATAAATGCTGAAAAAAAATGAGCTACTACTTATTAATAGTACTTGTATGTTTTGATCTCCATTAAAATAGCAAGCCCTTGAGCAAATGGCCTCTCGCCCAAGGCTCCTCATATCTCCGTGTAAATTTCTTCTTGGTGTTTGGCCAGGGTGTTTTGGAAATGGCAGAATAAGCCAGCACAGTGGATAGGGTCTGGACTGAGGTTCAGAGATAGCTCATAGGCTAGTGGTCTTGAGCAACCCTTTGCTTCCTTCAGGCCTCAGGTTTCAGCAATAAGGAATGAGCAGGAAGGATGGGAGGGAATTACCTTGTAGAACCCAAAAGCATTGGCCTGTGGTAGGAAAGGAACAGTTAGATGAGACCATGGTTCAGACAGTGGGCTGACTTGAGACCCTTGAGTCCAGCCTAGAATAACATGCCTGGAAATAACATGCTTCATAAATAATAATTAAAAAAAACAGTTTTTGAAAAGTATTTTTTTTTGTTACTGTGTTCTAAGAGCTCTATGAAACCAGACTCACTGTTTTATGAATGGGAATTTGAGGCACAGAGTAGCTTATTCAGGAAACTCCAAAGACTGACCCCCAAGACCTCAAGCTTTACTACTGTATAACATACTCCAGAGAGGCCAAGGCACCTTCACACACAGATCACACAGAGAGACACCTGATTTCCATTATCTCTAACCCTTAGGCCCTGACAAGAGAAGCATCATGGGATTTGGGGCCTAAACCTCTGACATTGGCATATGAGCCAATTCCTTCTCCTTTCTTTTCTTCCCTTTCCTATGGGTAAAGGATGATTACGTGTGCACCATGGGTACTACGGGCAAGGGTGGCCCTCCGGAGTGAGTGGTCAATGCTGAAGAGCTTGCAAAAATGTCAGTGTCTGAGTTGTCACAGCCCCTGCAGCCTGGCATGTCCAGCCCCGTACAGGGAAGGAAACAAGGGTCAAAGAGACCAGAGACCAGTCCCACATCACCCAGACAGTTGGACATTCTTCACCCTTGACCTCTTGTATTGCCTTCTGGGCTACTTAGGACTTGTGGGCTCCATGGAGAGACAGGACAAGGGCCCTTTGAGAGCATACATGAGATTGGGTGTGGGGTGGGGCGAGTACTGATTAAAAAATAGACTGTCATGTGCATGAGGGCCAGACATGCCACCACCCAGGCTCTGGCCATTTGGCTTCCAGGGACTCAGCTGCCAGGCTCTACTCAGGCCTCCAGCTGAGAGCCCCATCCACCTCCCCTGGCTCTGGGCCTGCTGTCAGCCACAGCTACTTTCTCTCTTCTCTCCCTCTAGCATCCAGGCAGATGGTGCTTTCATTGAGCTTGGGTGGGCCTGAAGCTCAGCTGTTGGCTTCTAGCTGTGCCAAAAAAGTCTGGTGTCGCCATGCACTGGTTGTGTGGCCTCCCATGAGACCCCATCCCTTTCTGGGCATTAAGCAATGATAGAGGAATGACATTAGTGAAAGCCCTTCTTTTGCAGCTTTGGACGTCTTACCCAGGTTCGGTCTCCCACGAAAGCCTGGCAAACAGTGTTGTAGATCCCACACCAAGAGGTGACATGGTCTGTAAAGGCCTCTGAGCCTCAGAGAACAACAAGGAAGAGGTCTTACCCCCAATCATCTTGAAAATACTGTTTTTTTTTCTTTTTTAACAACTTCTCTAGCTGAGTGAGATTGTGCAGTGTTGGGGAGGTGAAGGCTTTGCACTAAGGGTGTGAACAGTTCACTCCTCTGTTCTTTTCTCTTAGGCGACAGATGTTTGTCCGACCCCAACTGTACTCAAGGCACGGGAGGTCACAGGCAATGTCTCTGCCCTGTTGAGGTGGGAGCAGATGAATATTAAAACAAACAGTGATGGAATCTGATGAGTTCAGAGAATAGTCTCAGGATGCTATGGTGAGAATGTCACTCCCAGGGATGGAGAAACTCATCACCTGCTAGCATCCCCAAAGAAGGGAAAGTGTGGTCAGAAAGGCACAGCGAATGGGACAAGGGCAGAAAGGTCTGGAGGCAGTGAGAACAGCAGGGCAAAGGCCCCGAGGTGAGAAAAGGCGTGGCACCTCCAATGAGCCCTTTAGAAAAACCAGTGAGGCCAGAGTGTTGGGGGGATGGGGCTTCTCAACCAGACATGCATCATGGAGCAGTGGAGATACTCATCCAGGACTGGAGCCCCAGAAGGATTTGAAGGGGGGATACTGGGAGGAGCCATCTCTCTGGAGCTGTGCCAAGGCTGCATGGATTCTCTTTTTTTTTTTTTGTGATAGGTGCTGTCAGTGGGCCCCACACTCAGCGACTTCATAAATGGCTGCTGACAGAGCATCTGGAACCACCCCTCTCTGCCTAAATGGAGTGTGGTGCTTGTATCTGAATGGACTGCTCTGGGCAGGGTATGGTCGTCCAGCAGTCACAAGTCAGAGCATGTCCTTGGGCAGGCAGCTTAGAGTCCCCTGAAGCCAAAGCCCTGGGATGGTGGTTCAGATGCTTATGCCCTTTTGTTCAGACTCAGTTTCCCAACCTGTGTTCTAGAGAATAGGTTTTTTTTTTCTGCTCTCAAAGTGGGACATATAGTTGAAGTGGCAGTGTCACAGGAAATGCAGGTTCTTGAGCCTCGCCCCCTGAGTTACAGTGTGCCTTCTAACAAGAGCCCTACACAGTTCCTCTGTGCTCAGAGCATGTGAACTGTTCTAGGCCAGCCATTTTCAAATTTGGAGAGGTAATGTCCATAGATGCTTCCTTTTTCTCCAACGTTTTACATAGAATCTTTCCTAGCCTCTCTTTTACTCCTTAAGAACTTGGTCACCAACCTCTAAGCACCCTTAATTCTCTGAGGTTCTCTGTCTTGAGAGTCTGGAGATGTGTGCTAGCAGGGAGGGCATTTGGCAGGCCACAGCCCTGTGACATTTTTCATGCTTGTTCCCATTTAGTGTCCTGTCCTCTTCCCTTTGGGATCCATGAAAGGGTAGCTGGTACTATTCTTAGCAGGTCGGGGTGGGGAGGAGAGAACATACTGGTACATTATTTATGACTCTTCATCAACAGGATTACATTCAGGGCTCCCAGGACATGGCCTTTCCAGCATGGCCTTTGTCGACGGTATGATGAACATATCTACTATGTTGCCTTGAGGTGAGAAAATGCTTGGCATCAGATATAGGGAAAAGCAATTTCTCAGGGCCCCAAACTTGGCAAACAGTTTTGGGGAACCCACACCAAGCAGGAATGTGATCTTCAAAGGTCACTAAGCCCCCAGGAAGCATCTGAGTAGAATCCTGACCTTGACCATCTTGAAAATCCCATTTCCGAGGGCTTGAGAGATGGCTCGGAGGTTAAGAACACTGACTGTTCTTCCAGAGGTGCTGAGTTCATTTCTCAGCAACCATATGGTGGCTCACAGCCATCTATGATGAGATCTGGTGCCCTCTTCTGTATACTGTATACATAATAAATAAATAAATCTTAAAAAAAAAAGAAAATCCCATTCCCAAGTAATTACTCCAGTTGAGTGAGATTGCATGGTGCCACAGAGGTGAAGGTTTGCCATCTCCTTGCCACTGCACTGAGGCCTGTAAACCTCGTGCTGGTCAATGGAATGTGAAATAACAATGGTAATGAACGCAGGATATGGCTTAGTGGGTTGAATGTGGGCCAAGCATGCCTGAAGCCCTGGGTTCAGGTCTCAGCACCACATAAGTCTGGATGCGGTATACACATCTATAATCCCAGCACTTGGAAAGTACATGTAGGGAGGAACAGGAGTTCAAAGTCATCCTCTGTTACACAGCAAGCTTGAGGTTGTCCTGAATGACAAAAGACATGTATGCAGTTATACATATGCAGTGTGTGTGTGTGTGTGTGTGTGTGTGTGTACTGACAGATGAAACATGACCCTCTGCTGCTAAAAGTTAGTGTGTCAGCCAGAGTTCACACACACCACCATTATTGGAGCATGAACCACAGGACTGTTGATGGGTACTTTGCATGTGTGTTAATAACTCTTGCAACTACAACAGGTTAGTGAGAGTAAAATGATTGTTTTAGCTCAAATGCTAGCAAATAGTGTGAGGGCTTTGGGGACCCTGTGTATGGCCTAGTGAGAGAGACACTACCGTGCTAGAAGATTAACTAGCTGAGGCCCCATTGCTAAGGAACCTTGAGTTACTGAGGAAGTCACATGTGTCAGAGACTTTACAAAACTGAAATAAAGGCCAGTTATCCCGTGGCTAAAACCAAAGTATAAGGAATGAATGGATCAGGCCTGAGGTAGCAGAGCCTCTGGCTAGAAGCCAAAGGCTGCATGCTATGAAATCCTAGGAGGTAGAGTGGTCTCCTCTGGATCCCCTTGCTACCTCTTGCTTTTTGATATTTTGGCTTTTTGAGACAAGGTCTTGCTATGCAGCCCTGGCTGGCTTCTAATATATGGCAATCCTTCTTCATCTACTTTCCAAATGCTGTGGGTAGAAGCATGTACCACTACACCCAGGCTCTGTGTCAGTTTCCTAGTCTGAAGAATTTCCCAGTCTGTAGAGTGAAGTACCAATCTCTGTTCTGCCTGTATTTCTGATAAATGAAAAACGCCATGGAAACCACCAAAATGTTATGAGTACTTAAAGAATAGTTTATATTCACTATTCTTTTTATTAAGTTTTCTACTTTGCATACAAAATAACTAGGTTTCATCATGGCATTATCACACACAAAACTATGTGCAGTTTACATGTCAATAAACATTGCTCATACCCATCCTACGTAATTTTTTTCTCACATAGTTTATGTTATCAAATGTGTTTTGGTGAACATTAAGGAGTCATGTTATACAGCTAACTGCACAGGACCACAGTCTGGGCATCTGAGTATGTGTTTGCCAGATAAAAGTTAACTTATGGAGGGGGGGGGGATTCATAAGGCCCATCGAGTCTCTAACCTGGCTATGTTCTGGAGTCCCTCAGGTGGACTCAGGACTAGATTGAAGCCCAGGAATGGGCATGTGGCCACCTGCAAATTCTGATCTGGACAAGAGAGGGAAAGGAACTTGCTCAGGCCTCAGGCTGGGGCTGGTCTTTTTCTCCTGATCCTCAGCTGCCCAGAACAGTGCACAGGAAAGAGGCTGGGCATCTCTGATGACAACTGGTGATGCTGCTGATGGCTGCTGACACAGTCAGTACTCTGTGTGTTCTTTACAGGGCTTAGTTGTTGGAGGGGTGGAAAGGGGGGCTTTCTCTAGAGGAACAATGTCTCCTGGGATACTCAAGTATCTATCAGATGGTAGATTTATTTATTTACTTGTTTACTTTTGAGACAACGTTTCTCAAACAGCTCTGGCTGTCCTGGGACTCAATCTGTAGACCAGGCTGGCCTTGAACTCACAGAGATTTGCCTGCCTCTGCCTCCAGAGTGCTGGAATCAAAGGCTTGCATCTCTACTGCCTTGGCTCAGGTGATAGATTTTAGTTCGTCCCTCAGTCAGAGCCTAAAGCAAAATCCTGGATTTCAAAGCATACCATTGGGTCACTGGCCCCTCTCCAGCAGCATGTGCCTGTGGCAAGAATGGTTCAGTAACTCCATTACCTGGAGAGTAGGTAGCCGGAAGGGACACATGCCCTCCCACAAAGTGTGTATCTGTTTCAAGTGTGCCGGTGTTGGTCTACTGCGTAAGCAGTAGTGTACTCCCGTGTATTTGCCTGCAGGTGTTCATATGTCTGTCCCGCCCACTCTGTTTAGTGTGCGCATATCTGGGAGGGCTCTGTTGTGTGTTGTGTGTCATGCAGACTTGAAGCAGGCAGAGCCTCTGTGTGGGGGGGCTTGTGTGCAAAGGAAGATGTGCTACTACCCACTGGAGTCTGTCCAGCACTGAGGAAAGAGATCCCAGAGAGCAGAAAGTAGAAGGCTGTTGGAAAAGACACTTTCCTTGTTTGTGTGTGGTGTAGCCTGCCTCAGGACCTTCGAACAAGCTGTCTCCCTGCTAAACCACTCTTTCTCTGCAGACCCCCCCCATCCCCCTTCATTTCCTCACTCAGAAGCACTTTTCTCTGTGAAGAAGACCTTGATTGCTATAGTTAACTTTGCTAGTTGCTCTCCACAGACTAGGACTTACATGTGTGTTTATTCATTATCTTACTCCCTTAGTAAAATTCACACATTGTGTGCTGTTTCTCTTTATGGCTGAGAACATTGCATGATCGTTAGTTTGTTCATCCTTATTGGTTGAATTCAGGAATGTGCTCTATTTTTGCTTATTTTCTTTTTAAATTGGGTTTCCTCTCCCTATGATGTGCATTTTCTGGAATACTTTTGAAACTTGCAAAGCTATTAAGATGTTAAGGACCAGAGTAGCACCCAAAAACCCTTGGGTGGGAGGCACCATTCTCTGGCAAACATTAGTCCCGATGCAATCCCTCCCCCACTTTGAGGAGATGGGTAAAGTGGATCCAAAGGGGTTTAGGAATTAGCTCAAGGCCACCCAAATGCAACAGGACAGACACCGGAATCAAATGGCCTGACCTCTTGTGTTCTTTTGTAGTTTGAGGAAAATGGAAAGGCAAGGAATGGCTCCTTTGGCCTCCCTGGCAGGATTCTTATTGGGTCCAGGGGACAGTTAGGCCTGAAAGCTGTTGAGCAGCATTGAAGGGGGTGTGGTGGGATCAGCATCTTCTAGCTCCCTGGAGTTTTGGTGTTCTCTTAGGCTGCTCCTTCCCTACTGGGACATTGGACTTAGACCATGCCTCAAGTAGGCCTGACAAATGAACCATCCTTTTCTGCTGTAGCATTTGACTAGCGGTTGCCTCTGGGGTCCTCTGGACAGAGGAAATGGGATGGGGCTAGCCTTGGCTGTAGACACAGCAGAGGCTGGCTAGGGAAGAAAGACACAGGGTGTGAGAGACTAAAGGCCTCAGCCTTGCAAGGCTCTCCAGAGGTAGCAATGGATGGAGTTAACCCCTGTAGGGGGATCAATGTTTTAAACCTTATAACCGTCTCTGCACCTCACTGACTGGGTGGTGACTCTGCAGTAGTTCATCTGTCTTTGTTATTTGCTTCTTTGTTTATTGGGACAGGGTCTCACTATGTAGCCCTGGTTGGCATCTAACTCACAGAGATCCACCTGCCTTGGCCTCCAGAGTGTTGAGGTTTGAAGTGTGCATGTACCACTACTACTCATGGCTACTTTGTTTTGTTAAGGAGGAAGTTGAGACTCAGAGAATGCAGTGATTTACTCAGGGTGGGTGATGGGCAGGCACCATGTTAACACAGTAGGTGGAAGGGCGGGCTACCTGGGGGAGGTGACAGCTGACCGGATGGGAACGTAGGCAGGTGTTGGAGATCTACAGTTGACTCTCTAACCTAATGCCGTAGGGAATCCTCATGTCTTTCAGAGCCTTGGTGTCTTTAGAATGGAAGTAAGACTACTTAGAGCTCATGAGGATAAAGTAAAATATGAAAGAATGATTCTATGTAAAGGAGGAAGACCCGGTGAATGGATGTGGTGCATGGGCGGCTAGATGAGGACCAAGGGCACCTAGCCCCTGACAGGTTTGCTGTCCTGACTACTTGTACCTGCCACCCCACAGGGACTCCCAGCGCCTCTGGGGCTGTGAGCAAGCCTGAGACCTGGTTTGGTCTTATACAGTTTGTGAGAGGCAGCTTCAGGCTCCATCCCGGGAAAGGCTTGAGGCAGTGCTGGGTCCCCATACTGTTTACCCCAGTGAGTAGCCGAGTGCCAGTGTGCTTTTGCCGTCATTATCATTCTTTCTGTGTGGTTTTTTTTCTCTCTCCTGGGTTGGGTTATTTATTTTTCTGAGAGGAAGGAATGTGGGGAATTTACCACAGGGCTGGCCTTCTTTTTTTTTTTTTTTTTTTTTTTTTTGGGCTGCACAGCAGCCTCTTCTATATGAAAGAAGCAGCAGATGGCAGAGTGGAGGAGGCAGAGGGTCCTGGCTGACTGTGAGACTGTGCTGTGCTGTGTGTTATATAACCACCCAGAGGCCCAGGGCAGACCCCACAGTTCACATAGTCCAGGGCAGAGCCTCCGAAGTTCCTGGACTCCTATGAAATGCTACCCGGCTCACTGCATGCAAAGTGGACTCCAGGCAAGCTTGCTCAAAAAAGATTGCTTCTCTCCATCTTGCTTTGGGCTATGGGGGTGGATGGAGCCACACTGCCTTGAGTCTTTTAGTCTCTGAGAACTATTCCTGTTGTTTAGAGCATCCCTCATCTCCACTTACAAAAACCTAAGGCAAATGCTATTCTCTCTCAGGATGGTTTTATCCTGATTTCTCTCTCTCCCAGGCTCTGTGTTCTCATGGAATATTCTTCTTTTCCAGTTTGACACAGCGACTTGGGGTTCATCTCCCATTCCACCCACAGGCTTGCTGTTCTTTTTTTTTAGTTCCCCTTACCCACTAAGAACCACTCTCCAGTCTAGAATCCAGATGAATCTGGAATTTGGCTCCAGGACTGAGTGATGGAGCAAATGTGAAGACACAGATGCCTTGGATATGGGGGTGTTGGTCCTTCAGATGCCTACTGATAATTCTGCCTGGGCTGAGGCATTTAGAGATGCTAGAGGCAGGCCTTGGCACAGAGCTCAGGGGAAAGCCCCATCCTGTGGAGAGTCCAGAGTGTGTCAGGCCCTGATGAGCACAGGTGAAGGAAAGTTCTCTTTCTTATTCTGGCTTATCACCTTTGCATCTCCAGGGTTATATGTATGGTCTGTCTTGTGCTCTGACTCTTCCAAGAGACCTCATCACCTACAGGCCAGCCTTACATCTCATAGGCTTTTGTCTCCCGAGGTCTGGACTTATTTATCTTTGGTTACCTCTTTGGGTTCTGTCTTTTTTTTTTTTTTTTTTTTTTTCCTTTCAGATAGTCTCCGCAGTGTCACCCTGGCTAGCCTGGAACTCCCAGAGATCTCACTTCCTTAGCATCTATAGGGGTAGGATTAAAGGTGTGTGCCACCATGCCTACCCTGTTTTTTTTAATTATTATTTATTAATTTTTATTTTATGTGTGTGGGTATTTTTGCCTCTGTGTATGTTTGCGTACTGTGTGTGTACAGTGCCCATGGAGGCTAGAAGAGGGTGTTGGAACTTCTGAAATTGGAGCAATAGATGGTTGTGAGCCACCATGTGGGTGCTAAGAACTGAGTCTACAAGAGCAGTTAGCTCTGTTGACCTCTGAGCCACCTCTCCAGCCCCTGGTTTTTGCTTCTTGTTTTTATTGTTGTTGTTTTTATTGTTTCCTAATAATTGGTCAATTTTTTGACACAAAGTCTTACTTTGTAGTGTTCACTGGCCTTGAACTTACAGAGATTCACCTGTCTCTGCCTCCCTAATCTGGGATCAAAAGCATGCACCACCAGGCTGGCTGGTCTTTGTTGTTTTGTGTTTTAGACAGTGTCTTCTGTAGCCAGCAGGCCTCAAACCTCAAGTTTAATGATTGCTCTCAAAGCAATTATTAGCAAATCATTAAACTTCCTATCCTCTTGTTCCCACCTCTGATGCCGAGATTAAGGCATGTACCACCAGACTCTGTTTTGTGTAGAGCTAGGGAATTAATCTAAGGCCTTTGTGCAGGCTTCCACACTGATCTGTATCCCCAACCCTCCGACTGCCATTTCTAAGATTCTGAAATCTACCCATTCATTATGCATTAGTGATTTGGCCAATGGAACAGGCCAGAGAGAAGCATTGCAGCCAGGTCCTACCAGGACCTCCCTGGTCAGCCAGCAGTCTGTCTTTTACCTGCAAAGATAGCTGTCAGCTGAGCCAAGCCCATCTTCTCTCTTCAGTCTGTGCCTGTCCAGTCTGATGCCCTATTAACAGCAGGGGAAACCAGGAGTTCTGGTAGAGCCCACGTCCTCTTGATATCTGCTGTGAGGCCATGAGGCCTGGCTGAGCAGAGAACGCTACTGAGCTTAGAAGTTAGGGAGGATTGAGCAGGGCTTCCTGGATGAAGTGGCAGCCGATTCAGAGGTATATGTGAGTATTCTCTGTAGATGGAGCTCCACCCAGGGAAGGATTCCAGGCTTGGGGATCAGCTTTGCTGCTCTGCATATATTCTGCTCTGTCCCTTACCAAGTGTGAGAACTGAGATGTGTTCGTTAGTCTTCAGTGGCTCTTTCTCCTTGTTTCTAAACTGGCCATCAAAAGCCATCCTTTGAGAACTGCTGTGAGGATCTGAGCCTTTGTTTGCAGCATCAGGAACTAAGCAGGCAAAGACCTGGGTAATTGTCATCCTCACCAAAGATATGGGCAGGGAGGGGTAAGATGTGGAGCATGTGTGGCCCTGCCCACAGCCTCCTTCAGGCTATAGGGGGTAGAAGACCCAGACCCTAGATGTCATGGCTAAAACAGTAGGAGGTACACCCTGAGTGTGATCCACAGCTCCAACTAGTCACATGACTTGTTCCAAGTCACAGCGCCTCTGCAAAGCATGTCTTCTCTGAGGTAGAGGTGAGGTGGTTGCTAGCCTCAGGGATGCTGTAATGAGAGTGAAGCAAGTTCCTGTCATAGTTCCTGGCAAACAGCAAGCTCTCCCAGAAGTGACACTGTTCCATAACTGATGACTGACAGTCGGGGAAGGCTTTTGGAAGGGGCTAATCACATTCAAATTGGGTGCTCTCAGCCATTGCCAAGGACACACCAGAGGAAAAAAGAGTGCTTGCTCAGTTAAGCTTTGCTATTAGGACCCCTGAATTCTGGGATGATGAGAACCCTTCTACATCTCCCATGGTTTGGGGTTCTGAGCAGAAAAGAAGCATAGAGCTTCTGTGAATCTGGTGATTCTAGCTGCGTGGGGTGGGTTGATTGGCGGGGGAGAGGCCGGGGGTGGAGAGGCCATTTAAAAGGCGGTTGCAGAATCGTTTTCCTGATAAAGAGCTGGGCTGAGTCATCTGTGGAGGAGAGAAGTCATATCTAGCTCCTCCGGGTACTGTCAAGGTGGGATTTTTCCTCTCTTCATCAGCCAGGAGCTTGGCTGCCTGTCGCAGTCAGAGGCTCTGAGAACAGAGACCAGCAGCAGAGAGAGCATCCTGGGGAAGCTGGGCTGCAGGAAGGACCCAGTCAGAGTGAGTAAGCTGAGCACTCAGAGGGGCCTTTGGGGTTTGGGGTGTGACTCAGAATGTGTGGCATCATCCCCTGTCTGGTCTATTTTCCCTCCCAGTACCAGGAAAGAGGCAAATGGGGAATTCTGTTGGCCCGTTAGTAGCAAGGCTAGAGCCGGCCCTAGGGATCCCCACTTGTATCCCTGTGTACTCAAGTGTGGGTCATTCTACAGAGAGACATGTCAGTCTGTGTCCACTCTCAGATGCACCCACCATGCTTCTGGCACGGATGCATCCTTCAGGATCTGTGTCACTTTCCTCTTTGCAGGGAGGATGTGAGGCTGGGCTGGCAAAGTGGCTGGGTTATTACTCAGACCTTCTCATCTTCCTGCCTCAGCCAAGTCAGAGGTTATATTGTGGCTGGGACATTGGGTCCTTCCTGACCCCAACAGGGGAGCAGTTTACCAAGTCTGTTTACCCATTCTGTTGCCAAGGCTCCCTGGCTGCTACAATGGGCTGCCTCACGCCAACCTCATTTCCCACCTCTGGCTCCCATCCCACCCACTGCCTGTGCCTGGACACTCCCATTGACAGCAGTAGTGTGGAGAAACATTTGTTTGAATTCTAAGTGTCCTGACCTTCTACTCTGGTCTCTCTTCCCCTGCCTCAGAATAGGGGGCTGCCTAGAGGAGGTGATAAAGCGAGGGGTCAGAAAGAGGGCTTGTTCCTGATAGAGCAAAAGCAGAGCTAAGAGTTTACTGACTCCTAACCTTCTGACCCTCCCCTTCCGCTGGCATTTTATACTCTATCATTCATTTCTATCTTATTGAGAATAAGTTCATCAACTAAGTTGTAGGGAGCAGTCAAGGGGTATTGGGATGGGGAGACAGGGATCCCTAGACTCTCCTCCAGGGACCTTAAAGCTTCCTTGAATTCCCTCACCAGTAAGACTTTCTGAGTTCTGAACCACAGCTCTTCCACTTATAGCTGTTTGACACTGAGTGGGCATCTCTGAGCCTGGCTGTCATCTGCAAAATGTGAGTAGCAACAGTATTATCTTCGGGGATCGCTGCCTTATAGACAAACAAAATGATAAGCATGGAGTGCTGTACGAGGGCCACGTGAGGCCTGCATGGCATCCCTACCTCCCTGAGGCAATGCTCTATCTTTGGGCCTCTCCTCCACTTCAGACCTCACCTCCAGCCTTCTTCTACCGAAGGCCTGTATTGAGGCCTACTGTCCTGAGCTCTAGATAGGCTTTCAGAGATCTAGGCTAGAAGAAAGAGCATCGTGGCCAGTGCCAGAGCCAGGCAGTGAAGACTGCTGGCCCCTGTGGCTGGGATTCACCTCTGATCTCTCTAAAACTAAGGACTACAGTCTTATACAAGTTTGCTATTGCCAGAGGTAACATCACCCTAGGAAACTTTAGTTGGTATATTTCCTGTTGCTTGTAACAAGGGACTCCAGAGTACCTTTGGTTGGTCACATCCTTTGATACCCCACCCCCATGTTTGTGCAGGGTGACAAAAAATTGCCAGGCTTGTTGGCTGGGTTGGCCCCAACCTCCTGTCAAATTCCTTTTTTGTGGAGTCACTGCAGCTGGCCTTGGGGGCAGAGCTCCATGAGGAGCGAGACTCAGTCCCCTCTGGTCCCTTCTGCTGTTCCTCTTGGAGCTTAGGGGTAGCTTCAAATTCACAGGAGGGGAGGGTCATTCTGGGCAGGGCAAGCTGTGAGGAGCCTTGCTGAAAGTCAGCAGCCTCCCAGGTCACCTCATCTTTGTGGCTCTTCCTTTCCAAGGCCCTTTCACACTGACACTGGAAGACAGGGGTTGGGCAGTGCTATGTGTATGTGAGAGGTAGGGTGGGTGGGAGGCAGATACAGGACTTGTCCCGAGGCAGGAAAGGAAGGAGTGAGTGGCAATGTTCATGTGGAGTGGCCTGGATGTTCAAACACCAGATCACTTTCTGTCTGCCTTAGACTATGGTATTCTGCCAGCCAGGATCCCCGTACTCTGCAGAGACAGGGCCAGGTGTAAACATAGCCCTGTAATGCTGGAGAGCTCACCTTACTCTTCCGCTCTTTGGCTTTTCTCAGCAACACAAAGCACACAATAGCAGTTTGTGCCTTATAGGGTTGCCGTGAGAATCCAACAATACATGTAAATTGCATGTAGTGTGTGCCTAATCCGTGTTAGCTACAACTTCTGCAAGTGTGTCAGGAGCAACATTGGTAGGCTCTTGATGCTGGGTCACAGGGGTTGGGTTTGCACCTGTGAACTGCTGCAAGACTGTCAGGCCACAAAGTAAAGATGCTCACTGGTGTGGTGGTGGTGATGTTGGTGGGCAGAAACACACAAGATGTGGAAGCCATTGAAGGCATTTATGGTTAAGAGGACTGTACCAGAGAGAGGCACACCATGGAGTCATGAACCCATGCTAGCTGAGTGTATAAACAAGTTTTGCACATGCTTGGATGTGGCTTTAGGATTGTGTGGAGATTGTACTGTGACAGCCACCTCTGAGATGCCGAGACTCTGAGGTACTTCTCTATAACTCCAGAGGCCCCTGGAGTGAGTCCTTCAGGATCCTAATCTATGCTATGAATGTGTTTTGCTGGAAAAGATCGGATACTGCCTGTCCCCATGAGCAAAGTGGGGTCACAGTGGCCAGCTATTCCTTGGGGTAGCATGAGCCTTATTTGCCCTTTGCCCTGAGCTTGATGATGACAGACCCCTTGTACTTGTGATCTCAGGATGGTCCCCAAATGTTTCTTAGCTAAGGAGCCCATGGCTCTCAGAGGAGGTAAGAGCTTGCCAAAATCATAGGGATAACCCAGCCAAAGAACTTGGCTTTGGGCCAGGGGACCTGTTTCTAAGCAGAGCAGAGGAGGTAAACACTGCATGGTCTAAACATCCCCTAAGAATTTTCCGTGTGTGGAAACCTCATCTTCAGCTGTCCCAGGGGAATGACCTGACTAAACACTTCATGTTTTACATGATGGGTAACTGGGCCAGAAGAGGAACACCACAGCTGGGGTAGGCCCTGTGCTGTCATTGTGGCATTCAGGGGCGCTACAGGTGTAGCAGATAGACAGAGAGGTGGACCTAGAAAGCCATGAAACACGATTGTATCTGGCTTCCATGGACCTCTCTGCTGACTCCAGCATAGCCGGAGAAGGGCTTTGCCCTGGGATACTTTCTAGATCTGTTTCCCCATCTATAAGGTGGGATAGTGGTGAACTACCTGTCTCCTGTATCAAGGAACTTCCATTGCTCAGAGTCCACAAACTCTGAGCCAGGCTGGCAAGATGCCTAGAAAGACTGTCCCTGGAGACCCATCGGCCTGTCAAGGCCAGGGCTAATTAGGGTGAGTTAGGAGGAAGAGTAGGGTCAGATTCCTCAAGAGCTAATTAGCTTCCCACAGTGGGGGAGGGGTTTTCTCAGCCACTGGGTAAGCTATGACCCTGGTCACAGGCTGATCCCTCCGGCTGCCTGTGACTCATCTGTCCAGGCATCTTTGTTTGTTCCTTGTTCAGTAGCCTTGAACACAGAGTGCATGCCAGCTGGGCACAGTGGACAGAAAGAGAAATGGTGACCTCACTTAATACAGGGCTGACCCATGACCTCCATGTCTTTGCCATTCCTCACTGCCTTCACCCCCACCCCCAGAAAGACCTTGAACACAGCTATGGACTGACTGACTCAGTCTTTGCCACCTGTAGCTGTGTGGCCTTGCGTCTGACAGGAATCTCTGAACTTCCTCATAAAAGTTTTTCTCTTCTTCACTACAGGCACACAATGGCTGTCACTCAGTACATTTGGGAGAGCAAGATAAATGAATACAGCCAGTGTGGCTACTGTTGACGTTAGCCCAGGGTATCACTTGGCTTGTGTATGGATTTTTAAATAATGTCTCAGGTAGAGATACTTGCTGTGTAAGCCTGGTGACTAAGTTTGATCCCCAGAACCCGTGTAAATGTAGAAGAATCTTGAATCCACACATTATTCTCTGACTTCCACACATAAAACATGGTACATGCTTCTTCCCCACAATGATAAACTTAAAATACCTTTAAAAAAAAATCTTGGGGCTGGAGAGATGGCTCAGTGGTTAAGAGCACAGTTTGCTCTTCCAGAGGACCCGGGTTCGATTCCCAGCACCCACATGGCAGCTAACAACTGTCTGTAGTTCCAGTTCCAGGCAAACACCAAGGCAAATAAACAAATAAAGTTTAAAAAAAAAAAGAAAAAAGAAAAAAGAAATCTTAGTAGCATCTTTCTATAGAATCTCAAGCAAATGACCATACTCTAAATTTTAAAGTATGAAGGACCAGCAGAAAAGAATATGCGAGGTGTTCTGGGGCTGCTTATTTGCGAATCTTTAAGCCAGACCCTATTCTTGGGGTTCGGGACAGAGAGGTAACATGACCATCAAGGCTCTCGGAGCTGTGTTTGAGGTGAGAAGATAAATCAGGAGATATGCAAACACTTTAATTTCAGACAGTGGTGAATGCTACTGAGGAAAAGCAGACATAAGACAGGAGACAGGCAGGTTCCTCAGGAAGGGTGTGCTGTGAGGGTAAAGGATATTCCCAGCACACCCTGGGACTTACTGGGCCTTGCTGGGCTTTGCTCCTCCTCTTCTTTAGTGTAGAAGGGAGGCAGAGCTGATATGAAGCACTCTCAAAGGGTGAGAGTGGTCAGGGACAATGGGAGCTGTCGATAGTTCTCGGTTTAGAGAAGAACTGTATCCTTCCTGCAACCTTGCAGGGCAGTCCAGTGGGATGGGCAGGCCATCCTCAACAGCTGGTCAGCTTCACCCTTGAATCTCCATAACAGCTGATTCTAGGAAACTGAGCAAAGATCAGATTTCAAAGAAATGCGCAGATGTAGGAGGGCATGGTGACTGTCTGTCTGTACACCCATTTGCTAACTAGGCCTGTGTACTCTCTGCATTAGGCCAGAGCCCCAGCTTCACCGAAAAGGATCTGAAGGAGGCCAAGGCCTGGAGCCAGCAGATTGCAGCCCAGCTGACCACACCTCCCAGCTCTAACTCCCGAGGAGTCCAGCTTTTCAACAGGCGCCGACAAAGGGTGAACGAGTTCACCTTGGAGAGCCGTGGCCAGAGACCGCCAAAGCTTAGCCAAGAGGCCCTCCAAGCTGGACATCCTTCAAGTCCCACAGGCCATGCCCCAGGGCTTAGTCTGAGTCCAACATCTCCATCCAAGCCAAGCCCTCCAAAGCACCCCATCCCCCGAAGTCCCAGCAGAGGGGTCTCTGGCCACAACATGGAGGGATACTCAGAGGAAGCCAGTCTCCTGCAGCACCTGGAAAAGGTTGCCAGTGAAGAGGAAGAAGTGCCATTGGTAGTTTATTTAAAGGAGAATGCAGCCTTGCTAACAGCTAATGGGCTACACCTGTCTCAGAGCCGAGAGACCCAACCGTCCTCACCAAATCCCCCAGCAACTGAGGTACACAGTCTAGCTGCAGATATCAACCAGAACCCTCCCTCACACAATGCCACACTCACCACACCAGCATCCAACAGCCATCACAACCAGCCCACCACCGATGTGAATCAGAATCCTCCAGCAACCATCACCCCCGTCCAACAGAATTCATCCGAGACACAGTGTCCCCCCAATGGCACACCTGATTCCAAACCCACCACTCCATGTGCTGATGGGCAGCCTGAGGTGCCTGCAGAGGAGGTGAGATCCAGCATTCTCCTGATCGATAAGGTGTCAGTTCCATCATCTGCCACCAGCACCTTCTCTAGAGAAGCCACACCCCTCTCCAGCTCTGGGACACCAGCAGCAGATCTCATGTCCAGCTCCCTGCTCATTGATATGCAACCTAGCAACCTAGTGACGTCAGCAGAGCAAGAGATGTCTGTACGTTCAGCTGTCACCACGCCTACTAAGGGGTACAGTGAAGTACATCTCACACTTGCCAAGCCTGCATCTGTGGTCAACAGGACAGCCAGGCCCTTTGGGATCCAGTCGCCAGGGAGTACCAGCCAGATAGAGCAGAGCCCCATGATGGGAAGACGACATTTTGGAGAGAAAGCCTGGGCTCCGCCGACTACCACCATGGTGGATAGGAGTCCCCAGCCACAAAGGCACATAATGTCCCGCAGCCCCATGGTAGAAAGGAGGTTGGTTGGACAGAGAAGTCCAGTCCTGGAGAGGCGCCCCTTAGGAAGCTTTACCCCACCCCCTACCTATGCTGAGACTTTGTCAACAGCCCCTGTGGCTTCTCGGGTTAGGTCTCCTCCCTCATACTCTACTCTGTACCCCAGCTCCGACCCCAAGCCTCCTCATCTGAAGAGCCAGGTAGCGCCTGCCAACAAGACGGGCATTTTGGAAGAGTCTATGGCCCGCCGAGGCAGCAGAAAATCAATGTTCACTTTCGTGGAGAAGCCCAAGGTGACCCCAAATCCAGACTTGCTAGACCTAGTGCAGACGGCTGATGAGAAGCGAAGGCAGAGAGACCATGGCGAGATGGGCATGGAAGAAGAGCCCTTTGCCTTGGGGGCTGAAGCCTCCAACTTTCAGCAAGAGCCAATGGCTCGGGACAGGGCCAGCCCTGCAGCTGCTGAGGAGACTGTCCCTGAGTGGGCCTCCTGCCTCAAGTCACCCCGTATCCAGGCCAAGCCAAAACCCAAACCCAACCAGAACCTCTCAGAGGCCTCAGGGAAGGGGGCTGAGCTCTATGCCCGCCGGCAGTCGCGGATGGAGAAATATGTCATAGAGTCTTCAGGCCATGCTGAATTGGCCCGCTGTCCTTCACCTACAATGTCCCTGCCCTCATCCTGGAAATACTCCACTAATGCCCCTGGGGGCTTCCGAGTGGCATCCCTAAGCCCAGCTCGGACTCCGCCTGCATCTCTCTACCATGGCTATCTGCCGGAGAATGGGGTCCTGCGCCCAGAGCCTACCAAGCAGCAGCCATACCAAATGAGGCCTTCGCTCTATGCTCTGTCTCCTGTCAAGGAACTGGTCAAGGCCTCATCACGCACCACCTCACCACGTACTCCTTCACGCACCGTCTCACCTCGTGCTGCTTCCCCGGCCAAGCCTAGCACCCTGGACCTGGTGCCCAACCTGCCTAGGGCAGGCCTCCCACCATCTCCTGCTCTGCCTCGGCCTTCCCGTTCCTCCCCAGGCCTCTACAGCGCCCCAGTCCAGGACAGCCTGCAGCCCACTGCTGTGAGCCCCACCTACAGCAGTGACATCTCCCCCGTGTCTCCCTCCAGGGTGTGGTCTCCTAGAGCCAAGCAGGCCCCCAGGCCTTCCTTCTCCACCCGGAATGCTGGAATCGAGGCCCAGGTGTGGAAGCCTTCTTTCTGCTTCAAATAATGCATCCCAGTGCCTGTGATGCCCCTTTCTCAGAGGGCCAGAGAGAAGATGTGGCTCAGGGCTGAGTGAGGAAGATGGGCACCCATGGATCAAGGTCTGGCATTGCCAACAGCTAGCTGTGTGACCGTGGGTGGACCATCTCCCTTCTCTGGGCTATGGACAAAGGTTTAGACTCCATGTCTGAGTGGTAAGAAGGGTCACGGAGGAAGAATACTCCCAGAGGGTCCTCATAAGTAGGGTGTCTTCCCTGGTCTTTCAGCGTTCAGGGATGGGAGTCTCATACCAGTGTCTTACTGGGAGAAGGCCCAGAGGAGTCCTCATGGGAGACTTCTGGAACAGACAGAGCCTTTCTGGCACCTGTGAATCTGCACGTACTGGGTGTGCCTTACTCAAAGGGCTCAGGCTCCTGGCATCTGGCTTCCTGCTTCTGGATTCTCACCTTCACGGGGTGTTTCTTCCTCTCTGCCTTCTGGACATTTCCTCTCTTCTGCCTCAGAGAGCTTTGCCCGGCTCGACCTCCTCTCCTGAGTCCTCTGCTGCCTGTGGACTTAGCACATCACTTTTCCTGATGCTTGTCTTCCTGCTCTCTGAGACTCTGCTGCCTCCGTGCCCTCTCCAGGATGGAAACTCCTGGGCCCAGACCTCAGTCCTGCTTCCAGCTGCCTTGCCCACACTGTTCTGGGGTGAGGGGACATCCCAGGGTATCCCTGAGAAGAATGCCCTTTAGAGGGCTATGCAGATATGGGTATGTTGTTAGGAGAGTACCCTTTAGTGATAGAGTGGCCTTAGGCAAGGTCTCCCTGACTAAAATAAGCCACCTCAGTGCATCAGCCTGGGGCCAGGGAGAGGCATTGGAGGAATATTCTAGACTCAGTCACATCTCCCATTTTCTGGGTGACTTTGAACAATTCACTTTTCCTTTCTGGGCCTTAGTTTCCCCATGGACACAGGGTCTTCTAGTTGTGATAATCATCGAAGATTGCGAGACTAGGCTGGTGCAGTGAGATAAAGGTCTCAGAGGCAAGGGGACTGTCATATAGAAAGAAAGTAGGAAAGATGGACTGTTGCTGAGGAACACAGGAGAGTGGTCTGTGAGGTACAGTTGGAATGAGCTGCCATAGCAGGCCACAGTCTGAAGCCTGGGCTGGGCCAGCTTTTGCTTGGGATTAGCTGGTAACAGTGGGAATATGGTGGGAACATGGCCCAGTAGCTCAGACGAGAGGCACAGAATAGACTCCAGAGCTTTGAGGAGAAGCCTTAGAGTTGCATGTGAGTTCTGACAGACTGACTATGCACCTCAGGTCTCAGTTTTCCCCATTCATACAGAGGGGATAGAATCAGGTAGCCTGAAATCTCTATTCCTTACCCCTCCCTTTGATGTGGTACAGCAGCACCCCTAGAACTAGTCTTTGTTGGGGGTGAGAGAATACAGACATAAAAAGTCACATGGAGATGGAATCTTCCCAAGACATGGAGCTAGGACCACCCACTTCCTTTTTCCTAGCCCTATTTCTGGGATCCCAGAGGGGCAGGGGTGGTGGAGGCGATGCCCGTGCTGGGCTGAGCATGCAGTTTTCGTGAGCTTTGAGCTTGTCTCCATGGGAACAGGGGTGCCTTGTCAGAGAGCTCATCCACACAAAAGAGGGGGATGCGTGTGGAGCTGTGGGTGAGTTTGGCTCCTTCAGGCCAGGTCTTCCCAAAAGAGAGTGAGCCCCTATCTAGGAGACCCTGCTCTGTTTCCCCTGGAGTGGGAGTGGGGTGGCGGTGGAGGAACCCATCCTCCATCCTGTAGCTCTTGACAACAGACTGAGCTCTTTGCCACTTGGTTCTGTCCTCTGTCTCAATACACTCTGTCTCAAATCTGTCTTGCTTGTTTCTTCTGCGCTGCTGCCGCCGCCACCACCACGGTTGGGGCTCCCTCTCTCCTCCTGAAGTGAAATGGAACTTGTCAGCTGCTGTGTGTGCATGGAAGTGAGGTTGCGTCCCTGTGTGCCTGCAGTGTGTCTGGGTCTGCTGGTGTCAGCCATGTACTGCCTTTCCGCTTTTCCGAGGCTGGCTCAGATTGTGCTTTGGATAAAGGAAACACGTTGCCCTATGATTATGACCCAAATTGGTTTCGAGTTCTTTTTTTTTTTTTTTTTTTTTTTTTTTTT
>PVIH01009563.1:0-81495 GCA_004025045.1 Sigmodon hispidus
AGGCACCTGAAAAAGTGCTCTTCATCTTTAGCCATCAGAGAAATGCAAATCAAAACAACTTTGAGATACCACCTAACACCTGTTAGATTGGCTAAGATAAAAGGTACAGATGACAGCTTATGCTGGAGAGGATGCAGAGCAAGGGGAACACTCCTCCATTGTTGGTGGGAGTGTAAGCTTGTTCAGCCACTTTGGAATAAAATATGGAGGTTTCTCAGAAAATTGAGAATCAATCTCCCCAAGGACCCAGCAATACTACTTCTGGGTATATACCCTAAAGAGGCACATTCACACTCCAAAGGTTTTAGCTCAACTATGTTCATAGCTGCATTTTTTGTAATAGCAAGAACCTGGAAACAACCTAGATGTCCCTCAACTGAAGAATGGATTAACAAACTGTGGTACATCTACACAATGGAATACTACGCAGCAGCAAGGAAAAATGATATCCTAAAATTCACAGGCAAATGGATGGATTTGGAGAATATCCTCCTGAGCGAAGTATCACAAACTCAGAGAGATAAGCAGGGGATGTACTCACTCACTAGTGGTCTATAAACAAACAAACAAGAAAAAAAATAACTCAATGGTAACACTTCTGTGTTGGAATATGTATTGTAGAAAAACATAGCTCTGTGTTTCCCAGGCAACATTCACTCAAAATTGTCTCCAGAATAAACTCTTATTTTCTTTGAAAGAAAAAATGATATCCTAAAATTTGCAGGCAAATGGATGGACTTGGAGAATATCCTCCTGAGCGAGGTATCACAAACTCAGAAAGATAAGCAGACGATGTACTCACTCATTAGTGATCTCTAAAGAAACAAACAAGGTAAAAACCAAGCATGCCCAAGCTGCAAACCACAACCACTGAACAGCTTGGGATCAGAAACACCCTGGACTGACCCTTAGGATCCCACTCCAACTATAGGAACACCTGACTCACTCTTGTGGGAGGATGGACAAAACTGGATTTGCCAGGAGTGAAGACTGAACTAAGCATTATTGGGTCAGTGGGACCATAGGACTGTCTGCTGTCTGTCCAGGGAGGGGATGGGGAGTTGTGGAGAAGAAAAAAATGACCAGATGTGTTGGGAGGGGGAAGAGACCTTGAATAAGGATATACAGGGATGAAAAAAAAATTCAGAGGGAAAGATGAACACAAAGAAAATATAGGTGTAGCAATCTTATTTGTATTTCTTCCCTTGATAAGCCATGCCTATCATTCTTATCCTCTGTATAGTTATTGTTAACTCTTCCATATTTTAAATTCTTTTTACTGTGTTTTTTTTTGATAAATACAAAATAAAGAAGAGAGAAAAAAAAAAGTAAAACTTTAAAATTATTTGGATTTTTGTTTCTCTTCTCTGTTCCAAGGTTGTAACAATATATAAATAATATATATTATTCCACTGAAAAATTATTAACAAATCAAAAAAAGTTTTTATATGGCAAAATCAGTCTGTATTTTCAACTTTTATACTGGCACATGAACAAAGAAAGCTTTTGAAGGGCTTGTTATTCTAGCATGTTACATATTTCTACTTTTATACTATAAGACATATGAGAAATAAAGCTAATATTAATGCAAATTCAAAGCACTTTGTCATATTTCTTCTTGCTACTTAAGTTATTTTTCTTACAATACCAAAAAATCAAAAAATAGAGACTGTATGTAATATTTTCTGTCATATTTTTTATATTTGTTCTGTTGCAAAATTATTATTTTCACTGGTTTCTTTCAAGGCTTGTTTGAGTTGCTTGGTGGAAGAACTGGTTTCAGTTTCCCTTTTCTAATTTTTGTAATATCAAAATAAAAGGAGAATATCAACTTGTATATGAATAAAATAACACTACAATTAAAAGTATATAGAGCTGTATTGTAACATCTGAATGTCAATCATCATCTTTGGACACTGGAAGAAAATTGAGCAATGGTTTTAGAATGATAAGAAAAAAATATCTTTACTGTTGTTCTATTTCTAATCACTAGAGGAGGAAGAAAATTCATTGCTTCATACCTACTGGCTATCTTTTATTGTGTTTTAAGATACTATGCACATTACTATGAAAGAAAAAAATCATTAATCTCACCCAACTATAAATTCTGTGATCAATAGAGATGACCTTACTAACAAGATATGCCATGTCCACCAATACAATATTATATGTATGTCATGGAATAACCAAACACTGATTGGACTCAAGGTTCTTTCTACTACATGGAAATTCTAAACACCTTTATTTTAACCAAAAACTTATATCTTGACAATTAAAGGACCATTAGGATTAAGTTACTGCAACTGCTGTGTAAAATTGTACTAGAATTTAACTAATGTCTAATGACTTACTGGTATTTCACATATTAGTATCTGTCTCTCAATGTTCATCTGAGAAACATAACCATAATGATGAACAATTGGTCAATGAATAGAATAATAATCTACAGAGGCTTAATCTTAAATGACCTAACATTATCAAGCACACATTTTATAGGCTCACCAACCATTGTGGAAGAGAAAGAAGCAGAGAAACTAAAATCGCAGACATAGAAGATGACTTCAGCAAAACAGTGTTTTATACATAACAGGAGCTAGCAGGACTTGGAACAATATGCAAACAAATATTAGCATGGATAGAGGAAAGTGCCATCAAGTTCTGCTCCTAGATGTGACTTATTTACGAGAACATATAATGTTACTAGAACAAATAGAGTCATTTTTCTTAAAGGGTATGGCCCCTAATAGTCCTATATCACTCTTATGTTTGGCCTTAAACCCAAATTTATATGAGAAACTAGGTAACTCATGAAGGCAGATGGATCTATTAGTAGTTGGACATGGATGTGATCAAAATACTGTGTATAAAATTACCAAAATATTACTAACAATATAATCTAAATGGTATGTAGTATATAAAGATAGAAAGTTTTTTTTAAAAAAAAACTTGTATATTTTAAGTAAATATTAAATGGTAGAGTTAAGAGTAAAATCTTATTGGGAAAATATTACTGCTGTAAAATAAGTGGAGTGGAATTTTTCTGTTTTTCTTCCCTCTTAAATGTATTGATTATATGTAAGAGGCATACATGTGTGTGTATACACACATACACACACACAAACACACATGAACACACACCACACCACACCACAACACACCATACCACACTTTGGCACATATGTGGAATTCAGGAAACAGTTTTCAGAAGCCTATTTCCTCTATCACTTATGGGGAATCTATAAATCAACTCAGGTGGTCAATCTTGGCAGACTGCTTTACTTATTGTAACTTATTGACTAACTTGTATTTTTAAAATTTTACTGTTTATTGTAAAAAAGTAATATATATTTCATTATTTATACTTTAATTTTTATCAGAAACAATGAGACAGAACATCAAAATTGTTTGTATGAAATGTAAAAGTCTGTCTGCATTCTTAACAACAGCAAATCTCCTTTTTAAATTGAATTTATCATTTACTAAGTTATGTGATGATGTATTGAACTTTGATTATGTTTTAATGCAGGGTAACCTCCATAAATGTCAGACAATTACTTACACTGTGAAAGAAAAAGATATAATTAAGATATAGCGTTTGTGTATTATTATTTTTTTTTTTAGTTATTTAGCCTTCAGGGCTGCAGTTAGAAAATTATTTGTAAATAAACAGAAATAATAGGTTCAGAATAGTTACTATAATCTCTGTTAAACATTGAGTTTCCTTTTTTCTTTTTTTATTATTATGAATAAAGAAGTGATATTTTCTATCCTTGTATATCCTTATTAAAGGTCCCTTCCCCCTCCTACCATATCAGGTTATTTTCTCTTCTCCACATCTCCCCATCCACTCCATGGGCAGGTGGTCCGAAGGTCCCATTGTCCCAATATTGCTTAGTTCAGCCTCCACTCCTGGCAGATGCAGTTTTCTCCCCCTAACATCAAGACTCAGTCAGGTATTGTTCTAGGGGGAGTGGGATCCAAGAATTTAGTCCAAGGTGTTTCTGATCCCAAGCTGTTCAGTGGTTATGGTTTGCAGCTTAGGCATGCTTTGCTTCTTTTGTTTGTTTGTTTAGAGCCCACTAATGAGTAAATACATCCCCTGCTTATCTTTCTGAGTTTGTGATACCTCACTCAGGAGGATATTCTCCAAATCCATCCATTTGCCTGCAAATTTTAGGATATCATTTTTTCTTACTGCTGAGTAGTACTCCATTGTGTACATGTACCACAGTTTCTTAATCCATTCTTCAGTTGAGGGGCATCTAGGTTGTTTCCAGGTTCTTACTATTGCAAATAGTGCTTCTAAGAGCATAGTTGAGCGAATGCCATTGGAATGCAACTGGGCATCCTTAGGGTATACACCCTGAAGTGGTATTGCTGGTTCCTTGGGAAGATTGATTCTCAATTTTCTGAGAAACCACCATACTGCATTCCAAAGTGGCTGAACAAGCTTACACTCCCACCAACAATGGAGGAGTGTTCCCCTTGCTCTGCACACTCTCCAGCATAGGTTGTCATCTGTGTCTTTTATCTTAGCCAATCTGACAGGTGTCAGATGATATCTCAAAGTTCTTTTGATTTGCATTTCTCTGTTGGCTAAAGATGATGAGCACTTTTTCAGGTGCCTTTCAGCCATTCATAATTCTTCTGCTGAGAATTTCCTTTTTAGAGCTGAATCACATTTTTTGATTGGGTTATTCAAGGTTTTGGACTCTAGATTTTTGAGCTTTTTATATATCTTAGAGATCAGTCCTCTATTACTTGTAAGTATGGTGAAAATCTTTTTCCATTCTGTAGGCTGTTGTTTTATGCTATTGACAGTGTCCTTGGCTTTCCAGAAGCTTTTCAGCTTCAGGAGATCCCACTTATTGATTGTGAGTTTCTTTCAAACATAATACAACATAGACATGCCAAGCACATGCTGTCAAACACAATGTTTTTTTGCTCAGTCATTTCAAAATTTCATAAATTATAACAAGGGTCATGTCTATTTACTTACAAAACAAATCAACATCTTTGAAGAAGGCTTTTAGTAACCTAATAGAATGATTGACTTTAGAATTTCATGGTCGTACAAAGAATGTTACAAATGAAAAGCAAAAAAAAATCTAGTGATATCTTTTTCTCTAGTTATTAGTCACTTACTGCCAACCTCTGTATATAAGTGTTTTATAAAATATTTACAGTTAACTAACTAGACAGTTCACAAATGTACAGAGTTATAATGTTTGAAACCTACAGAGAAAATATTTTCTAATCTGTTGCAGCCTGCCTCTGTGATATCTCCACAAACTTTTGGTTACTCCATGTCTTTATGGTTTTTTTTTTAAATTATTATTCTCACCCAAATCTGAGTGAACTTTTCACATATAACATCTTCCAAAACTGAAAAATTTACTAAAAGCACACTGTGTTTACATACCATGTACATTGTCACTCAGATTTGGCTGAGAATAATTTGTTTTCTTAAGAGTGTTTTGATTTATTAAAGATAAAAATATAAGGACATCTTGGAAATATGTACATAGTTCAGATATAAGCAAGGTAAACATAAAATAATGAGCATATGCATTTTTTTGAGTATTTGCTCTTTATATTCATGTATATATCTTCTTGTGTGTAAATCACAAATACAGAAATGCATGTAACCATAAGCATAAGTACACATGAATACAAAAGTTACAAAACCCATATAAATTGGATAAAATCACAGAAGAATATTATGAGCAGCTGCTGAAAGGATTTCTTGAGCTACCTTAGTTACAAATTCACTCAAAGTAAACTTTAATTTGTAATTGCATTTTGCACATTCTCACTTTTAAAACCAAAGAGAATAACTTTAATTTTATTTATATTCTTTTGAAACTCTGTGTCCTACTTTTCTTGAGTAAATATTTGGCCACAAGCACCAATATTATATTACTACTTATCCTCAAGAGTGGCCTCTTATTCCAATAAAGTCATTAGAGTTAAAATATCCTTATGAAAAATCTTTATCTTTATGACTACCATTTCTCTTTCTGTGCCTTATTTTTCTTTCATGACTCTTGGAACTATTAAAAATTAATAGATTGAAAAAGACTATAAAATAAGTTTTTTAATGATTGTGATATTAAGTTTCTGACCTGTCTGGCTTGTGGTTCAGACCTGCAGACATGCAGTTTCACAAAAACACACAAACATGTATAATAATTACATGCTGGTTGGCCTATGGCTAAGGCATGTTGCCAGCTAGCTCTTGCATCATAACTCAGCACAAATTCATTAATCTGTCTTTCTACATGGCCTATAGCTTATCTTTACTTTTATGTATTGTGCCCTTGGTGGCAGCTGGTAGCACCTCTCTTGCTTTTGTCCTTCGTTTCCTTTATGTATGATTTTTCCCATCTTTTTTTAGGTGCTTTGCCATAGGACTAAACTGTCACTTTATTAACTAATGATATTTACAGCATACAGAAGGACATCAGACATCAAATAATGATACCTTTTGTTTTAGAAAATGGAAGGCCTGCTAGTAGAAATTTGTTAGGTATTTACTATAATAATTTATAAACGAATCAGCTAAAGAGTAAAGGCATATAAATGTGTGAACATGGAAACTTAATAATTGTTATTGCTATTAGAACAAATTGTTGGTAAATTCTTTTGTGATTGTCCAGGACATAACAAGGAAGACTCGAAAGAAACTTTAGATTATGCCTAAATCTTCAATATCCCATTGGTTCTATCTGAAATTATGTCAAACCAATTCACTTTTTGATTTAGTGAGAAATTGTCAATTCCTTGCAATTAAGAATGCTCAGATGTTACTTACAGATATAGAGAAATAATGTTTTATATATGCTTTTATATCACTAGCATATATTTATGCTAGTGATATAAAAGCATATATAAAAGAATCCCATGCACTCTTGTATTTGTAATATTGATATATAGACATACACAGCTATATAGTGCTTTTGGATATGGTTTTATCATTTTAACATACACAATATACTTAGAATGTTTAAGACAGTTAAAATAGAAAGGAAAGGGACATAACATGTCTCTAGAATAGCTTTTGTTCTGATTTGTCACTGACCTTGAACAGTGCAGGTCTTCTCATTGCTTTAGTTTCCACTCATTTTCTTCTTTCAATTTCCTTTAAAACCAAGGTCAGGTCCTCTATATCAGTTCCCCACAGAGTAAGAAATGGCTTATGAGGAAGTACAGAAGCTATTTGGGGTTGGATATATCACTTAAAGGAACACATCTAAAGACAAAAAGGCACAAAGGTTTCATGTGCAACCATTGGAAGAAAAGAAGAAAGGATACCAAGATACTAAAACTATATATGAATTGATTTCAACTTTGATGGAAAGTTCACTCAGTGTCTGAGTTTGAAAGCTGCAGCTTTAAGATAGTTTCTTTGTTTATTTATCAAAACTATTATGTACTATATAGCACACAAAGTTTTATCTTTTACTTTCCTTTATTGCTGTATTTATTCATAGTAGACAAGTAGCCTCAGTGAAAATAATTTGTTTGTTTGTTAACTATGTAAATTAATATGAAAATAAAAAATTCCAGAGTTCTTGACCAGTATGACAATTCTAAACTGAAATATTTTGCAGCATGCAGATATTTTTGTGCAAAATCTGAAGTAGACATGAAGTTTGTGAGTATAATTAATGATATACATAAAGAATAAAATTAGAATGCCAAGTGTTACTGAAAATTTGCATATATTAGGTTTTAAGGAATGTCATAATAATGTAGCAGAATTGCAGAATGTAGATTAAGGCAGCAGAAGCTACTTTTTTTTCAATTTTGGAAAAAGAGCATATTTTGTTGATTTTCTTTTATTTTTCTTTGTTTTACATTTGATTGCAATTTACCCTCATGCCTTTCCTCCAAGCACTTCCCACAGTCTCCCCCATTTTTTACCTTCTCAATTCACTCGTCTTTATTACTATTGAGAAAAGAGCAGACCTTCTTTCAATATTAACCAGCCATGGTATACCATGCTACAATAACACTAGGCACCTTACTCATGATGATCTTTTCTAGTTACATATATTTGCTTGCAAATTTGTTGATGCTATGGTATTTAACAGAGTAGTAAAACTTTATTGTGCAAATATACCACATTTTTTATCCATTCTTTAGTTGAGAGATCTCTAGGTTGTTTTTAGTTTCTGGCTTTTATAAATCAGGCTTCTATGAACATAGATGAGCAAGTGTCCTTTTGGAAAAATGGAGCATTGTTTTGGTATATGCCCAAGCATGGTATCACTGTATATTGAGGTAGATCTTTTCACATTTCTCTGAGAAACCACCATAATAATTTTCAAAGTGGCTATAAATGTTTATACTCTCACCAGCATCAGAGGAGTTTTCCCCATGCTCACCAGCATGAGAGGTTATTTTTTTTTTTTTTTTTGGTCTTACCCATTCTTACAGGTGTAAAATGAAATCTCAGTGTAAATATGATTTGCATTACCTCATTGGCAAAGGTTGGTGAATATTTCTTTAAATGATTTTCAGTCATTTGAGACATCTCTTTTGACAAGTCTTTATTTAGAAGTGTAACCAATCTTTAATAACATTATTTGGTTTGTTGACGCCTAATTTCTTGAGTTCTTTATAAATTTTAAATATCATATTACTGTCAAATGTGGATTTGGTGAATACCTTTTCTCATTTTCTAGGATGCCATTTAATCCTTTTGACAGCATTCTCTGCCTCTTAAAAGCTTTTCAATTTTATGAAATTCCACTTATTAATTTTTTATTTTAGTGCCCACAATATTGGTGTTCTTTTCAGTAGGTTTTCTCCTCTGCCAATAAATTTAAGGATATCTTCCACTGTCTCTTTAATCATGTCCAATGTATACTGAGGTCTTTGGTCCACTTGTACTTGAGTTTCATGTATGATGCTACTTAATGAGTCTCTTTGCATTCTTCTACACACCAAATACAGTTTAGACCAGTACCATTTGTTGAAGCTCTTTTTAAATTTATTGAATAATTTTGAATTCTTGTAAAAAATACATGTGTCTATTTGTGTGTGAATTTATGTCTTAGGCTTTGATTTGAATCTACTTTTCAATCTGCCTGTTTTTATCCTGATACTGTATATTTTTATTACTGTTGCTCTATAGTACAGTTTGAAATCAGAGATGTAAATACACTGAGAATTTCTTTTATTATACAGGACTGTTATAGCTATCATGGGTTTCTGGTTTTAAATATAATTTAGAGAATTGTTCTTTCAATTTCAGTGAAAAATTCCTGGAAATTTTGATGGAAATTTTGTTAATTCTCTAGATTATTTTGGTGAAATGCCTATTTTTATTGTGTTAATTATAGTGATCCATGGGTGTTGTAATATGTATCTGGCCTGGACTTTCTAGTCTAGCCCTGAGATTTGGACCCACTATCAGCCCTGCTTAGCCTCAAATAATCACATCCAGGCTTATATTAATTTTACACTGATTGACCTAGGGCCCAGACATAGTGCTAGCTAACTCTTTACTCTTAAATTAATACATCTTGCTCAGCCATGTGGCTCAGTGCCCTTTTTCAGAGCAGCATTTCAACTTCTTTCCTCTGTGTCTGTCTGTGACATCTCTACTCTGCTCTTTGTGATCTCAGAATATTCCCAGTCTAGTAACTACATCCAGTCTTATTGTCTTCCTTCAGCCAATCAGTGTTGTTATTAAACTAGCAGGCAGGACAAATATTTACAACATACCATAATCCTACTACATATAGCATGACAGATGTTTTCATTTGCTGATGTATTCTCCAATTTTTAAAAGATATATATATATATGTATATGCATATATACATACAAATATGTGTGTGTGTGTGTGTGTGTGTGTGTGTGTGTGTCATTTACTTGCATGGTTGGAGTTATACCAAGAAATTTTACATTATTTATGGCTTTTGTGATCGGTGTTGTTTCCCTGAATTTTTCCTCAACCCATTTATTATTTGTATATAGGTGGGTTAGTAATTTCTTTTTGAGTTTATTTTTAATCAAGCAACTTTGTTGAAAATGTTTATCAGCTCTAGATATCTCAGGTAAAATTTTTGAGGTCACTTTTGTATGTTATCATGACATCTGTAGATAGTGATACTTCGATTTCTTCCTTCCCAATTTGATCTTGTTAAGCTGTCTTAGTACTGTAAATAGAACTTTAATACTATATTGAATAAACATGGAGAAAGTGTATAGCCTTGTCATTTTTTTCTGGTTTTAGTAGATTTCTTTTCATTTTCATTCAGTTTGATGTTAGCTATTAGTTTACTATATGTTGCCTTTATTGTGTTTAGGAGAGTCAGGAAAAGCATGGTTCTGCAGCATCCTGGAAACTATGTTTACTAGTTCTTCTCTACATTAAATAAATGTTGCTTATGGTCAACAGCCTCTGTCCAGGTAACCACAATGATCCAGTTTTTTGTGTTTCTTCCTTATTTCTGAATCTTTCTAAAATTTTGCTTTTCTTATAATGAGAATGAGCATTGAAATTATCATGCTAATCCTTTATCATTTCATCTCTGTCAGGGTTACATCTAGGAAATCAGTGTATTCTCTTCATTTTTATAGAGGCTCTCACTAAAAATATAAGATATGCTATTGAACCTCCTATTATGTAGTTTAGAACAACTTAAAGTTAACTTTTATGCTTATTCATTGCAAATTGTATTCAAATAGCTGTTACACTATGTCGTAGAAACTTTTTCCTGGCCTGTTTTGGGTCCAGGAGGTTTGAGACCTGGCATGCACAGTGGCAGTGGAGCCTGGTTCGTGCTCTGCAGCTTTTGTCCCTCAAAGAAATGAATCACATGCTTATATCGTTGAAACTGTTTGGCCCATATCTTAAGCACATTACTAGCTAGCTCTTTCATCTTAATTCAACCCATTTCCATTGATCTTCCCACCATGTGGCTCAGCCGGTGGCTGAGCCAGTACCTCTACATGTTCCTCCTTCGGGGGTCGGATGGAGACAGACTAACTCCACGCATTCCCTACCTGCCTACCTGCGCTGATTCTCCAACCACTTCTATGGTGCTGTACATAGGCCAAATCAGTTACTTTATTTATAGTATACAGAACATTCCACCACATTTTCTCTTTTCTGTCTAATTAAAAAGGAAGGCTTCAATGTCCATATAGCAAAATTATAACAGAACAACTCTCAAGCAGAAATTACAGTCACAATATCCAGTCTATTTATATTCTAAAATTAAAGAGAATATTCCATTATCTACCTTATCATTGTGAGTCTAAAGTTTCATATCTAATATACCTTTTAAACTAAAAACAACTATACCTACAATTGTTAAACCTTCAACCACATCAATGACTACAGAAGGATATATTATTATGTAAATAAACAGGAAGTGTAAGCAACTTCCAAAGTCTAGAAAATGACAGAGATGACCCATGTCTGCCTGGACAGTCATCCAAAGTTCCTTTGTAATGTTGGGGCATCATCTTCAGCCTTTAGGGCCCAAGTCTCTGGCATACCTTTCAGTGATGCAGGAAATCTGACACAGTCCATCAGTTGCTTCTCCTTGTGTCCTGAAGAATATCTGGCAATGTTTTCTGCAAAGCAGAAACCTGAAGGACCATCTTGGCTTGTTCTGCCAAAGTTCAGAGGTCACTTTCCTATGGAATCTGCATGTCCAGTTTATACAGCATACTGTCAAACTGTCAATACCAGAACAGTTTCTTGTCCAGTGGCTGTTGCCACAAAGTAAATTCCACATTAAGTTTATTCAATGCCCATCATTTTCCTGAAATACATTGGTGCTGCCAGGAGCATACCTGTCTCACTGTCCAGAAAAGTCTAAGTTCTTAAAATAATTTAAATGCCATATTCTGCATATCTTTGAAGTATTTGAAGACTACCTATCTAACTGAAATATATCTTTGCATACCTACAAAAACCTAACTAACATGATTATAAGTTTGGTTATTATGATGACTATTAATCTGTATTTCTCAATTACATATTACAATTTTAAAAGAGTTACAACATCATACCTTAATCAAGAGTAGAAAAATCCATATAGCATAACAAAATTGACCTTAAGTTTATATCAATAAATCAAAATCCACTTATCTTTTCTAATCATTCCTTTATCATATCCTCCTCCCTCCATTTTTTTAAAGATTGACTATGACCATTAACCATTTATAATGAAAACAAACATTAATAAGTAATATTTTTGGGAAATTGGATGAAGCTTTCTTTCTTTTACTGCTTCATGCTGTCAAAGGACATTGATCTCATGGGGTTTTGAAGCTGGACCATCTCAACTGTCTTCTTGGAAGCTGAGAATGTTCATTCAGGTGGCCTTGGCAAATAGAACCACATTTGCCTAGAACTAATCCACAGGTTTTGATCTTCTGTGGAGACAAAAGCAGAAACTGTTTTCCCAAGTAACATATTCTTATAAACAGATTTTAAAGTCAAGGCATCTTTAAAATGTAAGTATTGGTTTAACTTAACAGCCTTAGCAATCAATTGTCTCTCTGAAATTAGCTCATTAAAAGTTAAAAATTTAAAACAAAACGCAATAACCGTAATCCAGACTCTCTGTTTATCTGCCATCTTTCGTGGCTTTTTTTTTAATCTTTATTTCCTTATTTCTCTTTCCAAAAGGGCTATCTTTACCCCTTTTCTCTCTCTCTCTCTCTCTCTCTCTCTCTCTCTCTGAAGCCTATGTGTATTTTACATACATTGTACTCTGTTTAGAGGTTTTGAGAGTCTAAATCTGTTTTATTGAAAATTTTTAATCATTTTCTAACTCAAAGAGCTTTTAAAATGTGGGTATCACTTTAATTGCTGACTCTGTCCCTTTTGGTGGCATTTCAATATGGCAGAGGAGCCCTCTGCCACAACCAGAGCAGACTCAGAAAATGTTGCTTCCAGAAAAACCTTTTTTAACTGTTTCCTTTCTGCTTTGTATAAGCAGAAACCTTAAATCAATCACACTTGTGCCAATCTTTTCATGAAACCTATGATTTTAAGCTGTGTGCCATGGATGTGCCATTTTTAAATTCCTGCCTGAACACCACACTGTCCCTGTACCATAAATCAATTCAAATACGTAATTCAGAAAGCTGTTTTTGGCTCTGTTTCAGTGATCTAGAACACTCTTTAAGCTTTTTAATCTTTCTCAGGCTTTATGAGGGTGTTCAGAACCATCTGTTGTAGTAAGTTTCTCCAGCACCCATTTTGGGTCCAGAGGCAGTTGGAACCTGGTTCGCGGTGGCTTTTGTCCCCCAAAGAAATGAATCACATGCTTATATCATTTAAACTGTTTGGCCCATGTCTTAAGCACATTACTAGCTAGCTCTTTCATCTTAATTCAACCCATTTCCATTTATCTTCCCACCACGTGGCTTAGGCTGTGGCTGAGCCAGTACCTCTACATGTTCCTCGTTCATGGGTCAAATGGAGACTGACTAACTCCACCCTTTCCTACCTGCCTGCCTGGGCTGATTCTCCACCCACTTCTATGTTGCTGTACATAGGCCAAATCAGTTACTTTATTTACAGCATACAGAACATTCCACCACAACACTATAATAATTATAGAATATGAAAAATATATGTGTATATTTAGAATAAGTACAGGCATGAGATGTTTAATTAGATTACACTATCTATAAATTAGAAAGGGATTGAAAATATCCCTGACAACCAGAGAGAATGTGAAAATGTGTACAATATATGAGGCTACAGAAAGGAATGCACATCCATCAGTTAGTCACATTGTTTTTTACATGAAGCCTATACAATGTTCATTGTATAAAATGTAAGATAGTATTTTTTTAGGAAGCTTGATGAATATTTTGTTTCCTTATTTCAAACAATAGTTGAAGCAAATGTTAAAGCTCCAATGATTTTTCCAAAGAAAGTAATGAACTTTTTTCTTTTTCTGGTTTGAACTGCTTTTTTAATTTTTCCTTTATTATAAAAAGATTTTTTTCATTTTTTATTATGAATAAAGTCATATTTTTTTATCTATTTATCCCCTTGTTCACACTTCCTCCCCCTCCTGCCCCTCCCAGTCACTGACTCTTCTCCCCATCATTTAGTAGCACTATATTCTGAATATAATTTGGAAAAATAGAGCTCCTTGTTTTGATGGACCATAGTAAAACAGTCTCAGTTAAAGTTTCATACTCAATCAGAGATTATGTGAAAATATTATGTGTTAGGTAAAGTAGATTATGCAATTGTCACCTTATCTATAGAGGTCTACCAGATATTTCAAGATCACAAGATGTATTAAATAAGTAAGTTGCTGTGATGACAGAAGCTTGCACAGTAGCCTATAATAGATGTAAAGACTTGCTTCTAAATCTTACTAGGAAAGTCCATTTTTTTCTAGTTTATAAATGAGCTGATGTAGACTTCTCCTGAGATAAGGTTTTTACTTCAAATCTAATGGTATAGAGCCTACAATTGAATGGGAGGACACAGAGTATACATTTACTAGCTCTATTCAAATGTATCTTGACCAATCCAATGAATCATCTGTACTTTATTAAATATTGTGTAATATTTTAGAGACATATCCTATATTCCAAATTAATGTCCATGTAATTTTTAAAATTCATGTAATAGTTTACTTCTTAATACTTTGTCATTTGGCAATGTGAATGGTATTGTTGGTGTTTCTTGAGGATTTTTCTATTTGGAATTCTGGAGACTGGTAAATGTACTTGGAGAGACAATTTTGAAAATAACAGACTTCTGTATTGGAGGAAGATCAGTACTTATTCTTCAAGTGAAGAAGAGGTAACTGTCTCAAGGTCTGGTAGAAGTACTGCTGCATTGGTGTAGCAAACTTGATATAATCAACAGGTTAGATGTTCCTTGATAAACAGGTTCTGCTTATATGCCCCACTACAATTTTCAGGGTCATAATCTTTTCAAAGATATTCTGTGAGATTGAGAATTTAATTTATGTTTCAGTTCAACAACTTACTAGACAGAACTCTGGTTTTGGTTTCAGATATTTAAGCCTTTGAGTTATAAGATTTAAGAATTCATTTTTCAGAAGTAGAATAGTTTTCAGGTCACTTATTTCAGGTCACAGTTTCAGTCAGGGTTGAAATCCCAGTCTTATTCTTTATTGACTCACTACCTCAAGTGTAATGATAAGTAAGAGAAAGTAACATTATAACTTAGAGTTTAAATGAAATGTTCAGCAGTAATAAATGTATGACCACTGAACATTTGTCATCTAGAATAATTGACTAAGAACATACTTTGGAAATATTATTTCATAAATATACAATCAAACAAATCCATGGACTAAAACTTTTTTGTTTTTTATTATTATGAATAAAGAAGTCACATTTTCTATCCTTGTATGTCCTTATTAAAGATCCCTTCCCCCTCCCACAACATCAGGCCATTCTTTCTTCTCCACATCTCCCCATCCCCCCCATGATTACATACTTGAAAATGTGTTAGGTATTTCCTTATATGCTGGACAAAAACAATAAGACCGTTAATTAAGCTCCTCACAAATGGGATTACGGAAACTGGAAAATTCTCATACTTTCTCTAAATGCTATTAACAAAAACAATGTTGGTTAAAAAAATAAAGCATAGAAGTTATTGAATGGTATGCAATACTTAGATTACTATCTTTCTGTCATACATACATAATTATTTTTATTCTTTGGCAATTTTACAACTCCATATAATTATTTGTTGTGATTTTCATGCCCAGTCACCTCTTTTCAATGACACTGTTTTATTTTTATAAGATGCAGAGTGAAAAATAGAGTAACCTATCTGGAAATATTAGTTTAAGATGTGTTACACTGTTGTATTAGATTTCTGGCTCCGACTTTCTGGGTCTGCAACAGAGGTTTGACTGGCAGTCTGGTAGTCCAGCAGAAACAACTTGCAGTCACACACAGACACACAGACACTTATACTAATTTTCTTCTGATTAGCCTAGGGCCTAAGCATATTGCTAGCTAGCTCTTGCTCTTATACTAACCCCTGTTCAGCCATGTAGCTTGATACCTTTTCTCAGAGCAGCTTATTTTCCCTGCATCTGCTGCTGGTTCCTTATTGTGTCTCTGTTGCATCCCTTTGGCATCTCTGTTCTTTCTGTACTCAAGAGTATTCTTACCCTGGCAGCCCTGCCTACACTTCATGTCTGTCTTCTGGCCAAGCAGCTTTTTATTAAACTAGTAGGTGGGGCAAGTATTTACAACATAGCATAATCCCACTGTAAGTGTGGGCAGGGCTTCCAGACTGAGAAAACTCTGAGTACAGGAAGAACAGACAGACACCAGCCACACAAACACCACAGAGCCACCAGAGAGACAACGCAGATGCCAGGAGATACAGAGGAAAGAAGTTGAAATGCTTCTCCAAGAAAAACTACTGAGCCCGCATGGCTGAACATGATGGGTTGAGTTCAAATGAAGAAGTTAGCACATTATCTGCCTGGGCCCTATGTCAGTCAGCGTAAATATAAACATTTGTGTGATTCTGTGGAACTGCATTTGTTTCTATGGGACTGTGGTTCCCAACCTTGAGGATAGGCTGGAAAGACTTGCCAGAAACTATTAACATTACATCCATTTATGCTATGAAATATTTGTTTAATGATGCAAGGGTGTGTAGCATTCTTTTATATTGCATATTGCATTTGTTCAGCTCTGTAAAGCTGTGCTACTTTACCTGCCTAAAACACCTGATTGATATAATTAAAAGCTGAATGGCCAATACCTAGGCATGTGGAAGAAATAGACAGGGCTGGCAAACAGACAGAATCAAGAAAAGAAGACATCTAGAAGAGAGCAAGAAGAAAGAAAAGAGGTATGAGAGGAGGACACCATAGCAAGCCATCCAGGCACAAAGGCTGCCACTGAGAAGAAGAAAATAAAAATATATAAAATAAAAAGATGGTAAAAGGCCCAGAATCAAAATGTAGTATAAGAAAAATAGAATAATTTGAGAAAAGCTTGATAGAATCTAGCTAAACTTAGGTCTAGAATTCATAAGTAAGTATAAATCTCTAAATATTTATTTGGGAACTGACTGGCAGGACCCAAAAAGGAAAAAAAAAAGGGGGCAGCTACAATAGCCTATGTAAAAATGACTATTGTAGCAAGATTATTTCTTTAGTGAAAATATGGCTCAGCACCTAGGCGTTCTCAAAGACAGAATAAAATGCTATGCAGGTAAGCCGAATGTGCACGCCTCAAGAGAAATTTATTTCTGCTATTTTTCACAAATATAATCTCTTTGTAAATGTCATTTAATAATTCCATTGAAAGAACCCAAATTACCCATAATGCTTTTATATATTTGATGTCATTTGATCATAAACTTTAGTCATATGACAATTTTTTACTATAATGCTTTTGTCAGTATTTGAATTTCTTGGGAGCATGACTTACAGAAATATTGAGCAGAGTCTTAGACTGTGACATTAATAATAATTGAAAAATTTGCACATCAAAAACTATCTATATCTTTATGAATCAAAAAATCTGAAATATAAACATGCTCTACATTGGCTTTTTAACAGCTGAGAGTACACTAATCCATTAATATGGTGCACCTCTTTTATTCAGATCATCATGGTAGTGGCTACCTGGCCACATCAATGACATAGTTAATTTAACAACTTTTCCTCAGAAAGGTGACAAGTCTGTGATGTTAATGAAAATATTTGTGTTTAGAGATATCTTGCTCCTTCTTATGCATTGAATTTTCATGGATACTTATATCTAAGCATAGAAGTATCCTCTGACTCATTGAGATAGTATATACATTTCTCTTCAGGATAAAATTATTTTACTTTCACAGAAAACAAAATTCAGCAACTTGTGTAATATTCAGGAAATATATCTCTACAAATGTTTGTGACTAACCATAGTAATATTTCACAGAAACAGATAGAATGGTTACTGAGAGCATAATCTGTTATCAGGTATTAGGAAACATTTTTTTATACTGAAGGTCTGAATGAAATTCTAGTCTATGATTTAATTAACAGACACCATCTGGTTTACTTTTGCCATAGAATTGAAAAGAACAATGAAGCAAAGTATTCTGTTTATTTTACCAGAAATTTCACTATCACCAACATATTAGAGTAAATGATATGTGATAAAGGAAAGACATTTTACCATAAAATTGAGAATCAAGTATCTTAATATATACAGAACTGTTATATTAATGAACACTTGACTTTTTTATAAGAATGCCTCCCATTTAAAGTGTTTCCCTGGCCATTTCAATTTGTTCCAATTTCTGACTCCATTCTCTAAACAAAAATAGCAGTGACACTGTTTCTTGATCTTCTTCTTCTTCTTCTTCTTCTTCTTCTTCTTCTTCTTCTTTATTTATGCCTATCCTAGTGTTTGACCTGATATTATTCTATTAAATGTATAGAAAAGTTTAAAAAATGCCTCCCATATACTCATCTTTGTTTGTATATTTGGTTATTAGTAAGTGGCTATATATACTTCACAGGGATTAGAAGATGTGGCCTATTTGGACAGTATATAAACCTATTTGAGAAAGTGTGTTAGTGAGGGTGGACTTGGTGTTTCAGAAGCCCAAGCCAGGCATAGTGCATCTCCTCTCATGTAGACCCGGAGGTAGGAATCTCAGGTACTTCTATAGCACCAAGTCTGTCTGTGTGCTGCTAACCTTCCTGCCATAATAACAAGTAACTAAACCTCTGAAATCATTCAAGTGCAATTAAAATATTTCCTTTATAAGAGGTACCTTGGTCCTGTTTTCTTTTCCCAGAAACAGAATTTTGACCACAATAGAGTTTCCAGGGTAAAGTGCTAGAACACAGTGCTCTGAGACAACAGGGCTCTTTTACTTAGTGTTGTTTCAACATCTGATTGATGTTAGAAAAGATTAATAGAAAAAAATGGACACAGTCATATAATGTTCTTCTCAATAAAATATTTATTTATAATTGAGATAGTGAAAAAAAAATCACAGAAACAGAGATACACACTATTCAAGAATTAAAGACAGGTTTACCTCACCGATTTTTTATTATGATATTGAACCTTGTTTTTTTTTCTCTTTAGATAATATTTCATAAAATGTTTTGTCCTCTTTCTCTTGTCTTCTGAATCTCCATGGAAACTGTCTTTTCTTTAGCAATTGCCTTTGTGTTTTTTTTTTAAACTTTTTTTGTTTCAACTAATAATGTCTCTTACAAGGTTTCAAGATCTTAGTTTTTCATATTACTTTTAATTTATATACTCTGATCATTCCAGTTTATATAATCTTTATTTATTTGTTTAAAGCAAAGACTAGGAGAAAATATTTGCAGACTGATAGTACAATGGACAACAGAAAGTGTTTTTGAAAAAGAGATTTCTGATGAAGAAATTTCCTCATTCCATTCCTTCTAGGATTACTTCACTTTATATCACTGTAGTAAAACACTGGCCAAAAGAAATTTGTGGAATATGTAGTTTATTTGGCTTACCAGTAATTAATTTTATTTTATTAAGAGAGAGCAAGTCAGGAATCCAGAAGCAGGAACTGAAGTAGAAACTTTCTCAAATTACTTTCTTATACAACCCAGCACAACTAAAATGGAGTAGCACCACCCACTGTGAGATGTACCAGTCTCTATCAATCATTAACAAGGAAAATGTCTAACAGATCCATCAATAAGCATGTCTGATGGTGGTAAATCCTCAAATGAAAGTCCCTCTCCATGATTTGTCAAGTTGGAAACCAAGATTTAACCAATGAAATCAAAAATATATGTTCAATAACTAAATGAGTCCATACTTTAAAAAGTAAAAATATTTCTAATGTAAAAACATAAAACACAGAATATTAATAAGAAGCTATAGATAACACCAGATAGAAAAAGTACCTGAAAAACGAGATACCACAGATTTTTCTCTTGCAATGATCAACTTATCAACTCTTGCAGGATATTCAAAAACTTGTTTTCTTTTAAAATATGAATTCTTGGATCCCACTCCCCCTAGAGGAACACCTGAGTCAGTCTTGAGATTGGGGGCAGAAAACTGGATCTGCCAGGAGTGGTGGCTGAACTAAGCAATATTGGGACAGTGGGACCTTGGATTGCATGCTGCCTGCCCTGGGAGGGGATGGGGAGTTGTGGAGAAGAGAGAATGACCTGATGTGGTGAGAGAGAGAAGGGACCTTGAATAAGAATATGCAATGATAGAAAGTGTGACTTCTTTGTTTATAATAATAAAATAAAAAGAAAACAATAAAATATGCAATAGAATATACTAAGTAGAAGTAATCTCTAACATATTTGAATCTGCAAAAGATAAAGTCAATGAGTATTTATTCACATCAAGTAATATTAAAAATAATAAAAATGGTTTTAAAATATTAATTTAAGAAAGACAGTAGAAATGAATTCCCATTCTTGGTATGATCTTGCTATGTTTCAGTGTAGCATAAATCCTGACATAATCAATGCATATGGGAAGGACATTATATCCAAATTTTTGTAGTTATCTTCAGAATAATGTCCTTGATTTTTTATTCAGGAGCAATGTCATAGCAAGATACAGATGCAGATAATACCAAAATTTGAGGTAGAAGGGAATTAAGCATAAATATTTGTGGGAATAATAATTTAAAATTTCATTGGAAAGAAACCAAAATATATCTATAAGAATTTCAAAAATATTTTTGTAAAGTTGTTACGAAGGTGTTCAATGACAGACATGACAGAAAAAAGAAAAAAATCAAATTGAATATAAGAAAATTTTTGACACAACAGAAGAGAATTAATGATTGTCAAAGAGCAGCATGAACTGCCCCTAACCTCATATTCAACAACGTAAGGTAGTATGGATAACTTAATGTAGGTGGCCAAAGAATAATAAAACATTAAAAGCTGAATATCATATATGCAGCAAAGTTTTCTTTTATAATTGTTATTTGGTGACATAATTATTGATGAGTTCTTTAAAGTTCATACAATAAAGCCATACATCATCATGTCAAATTCAAATATAAACCTAAAAATATAATTCTTCAAGTTACTCTTAATTCCCATAAGTTATTCATTATTTAATAGTCATTTAGAAATGTAACATGCATTAAAACCTTATAAAGTTTTCATATAACAGAAGTCTTATATATATGTTAAAATACAGAAGTTATAACAACTGATAGTGCAAACATACAGAAAGTCTTTGTCAGTTTAATATGACAAATTCAGGAGTGTGTAAGTTTCACCCTTTGTATCTAATTCTTTAGATGCAAAAATATGTCAATAACAGTACATTCTTGGATGTCTGACCTATGATGTCATCCTAACTTTCTTTAATCTTACTCAGAATGTCCAGGAAAACTTCTAAGAAGGTTTAAAGCCCCATTGTGATCAAGATGTATCACAGTAAAAACCTGCCGTGAGATATGTTTTAGATGGGGTTTATTTTGTGAAAATCACTTACAAAACACAGACGGTTTTAAGAGAAAAATGAAGGGATAACTTTGCAGTGCACTGAACGTTTCTAAGGAAAATTCCTCATCCCCACGTCACACGTCCGAACTCCTGTGCTGCTGGCCCAAACTGCATGCCCCGGACACTGCTTCATCTGTCTGAAAACCCGAGTAACTGGTCGGGAACTCTCACGAGAGAATGCCAGCTTCCTGTCCTGGTCCTCTCCCTTGGAGGTTTACTTCCAGAATCGTTTCCAGTTAACCACACCCTGCTAGTCTCCAGTCCTCTGCCGCGATCGTTTACATGTGTAGTTCCTGATTTCCCACTACATTTCCCTGTTTTGTCTAAATAGGAAGGTTCTAAACTAGATATAAAACTACATACTATAGGGATCATCATAAGACAGTGTCTGGGAAAGATAGAGGTACTAACATAAGTAAGGACAAACTACTGCTAACAAACAATTACAAAGTACAATTTAATATCTAAAATGTTGATATGAGAAAATGCACAGGGATTGCTTTAAGGCTGTTTATCTTAAAAAATAGAGTTCTAACACTTGAGTGTCTTTGCTGAAATGTGAAGTAATAACAACCTCAACTATCTAATCTTCAACACCGTCAAGACCTGAGAAGGAAAATATATACCTAAAGTTGGAAGAATGAAGTAACTTCCAGAATTTAGGAAAAGACAATGACAGTTAACTACCTGGACAGTCATCCACCACTTCTCTGTATGACGGGAGCATCCATCCTTGTGACTACTGGCCAATGATATCTGACAAGCCTCCATAGAAGCAGGGTATTTTGACTTCCACCTAAGCTCGGCGCTAGGTCGGTTTGTCCCATGCGGAGTCAACATGAGGATCGAGAAATGTTATTTCTGTTCCGGGCCGATCTACCCTGGCCACGGCATGATGTTCATCCGCAGCGATTGCAAGGTGTTTCGATCCTGCAAATCCAAGTGTCATAAAAACTTCAAGAAGAAGCAGAACCCACGCAAGGTCAGGTGGACGAAGGCCTTCCGGAAGGCAGCTGGCAAGGAGCTTACAGTGGACAACTCACTTGAATTTGAAAAACGTAGAAATGAACCTGTGAAATACCAACGAGAGCTGTGGAGTAAAACTATTGATGCAATGAAGAGAGTTGAAGAGATCAAACAGAAACGGCAGGTGAAGTTTATAATGAACAGGTTGAAGAAAAACAAAGAGCTACAGAAGGTTCAGGACATCAAAGAAGTCAAGCAGAACATCCATCTTATCAGGGCTCCTCTTGCAGGCAAAGGAAAGCAGCTGGAAGAAAAAATGGTACAGCAGTTACAGGAGGATGTGAACATGGAGGATGCTTCCTAATGGTGCCGCCTGCAGCCAGCCCTGTGCCACTGGGAACCAGTGGAGACTGTCAGCCTCTAGTTATTGATTGGTTATAAAGGTCCCTCAGACAAAGGTGATTCACATGCTTCCCTTTTACATTGCAGCCTGTAAAAGCATCCATCATGGGTATTAGATCTCAGCTCAGTGTTCTGCTTCCCTGTGTTATGCTTACATAAACAAGAAAGTTTGTATGTAGATAAAGGTATGAACTCTGGGCATAACGTAGTTGAGTCATTGTTTAATGGCACCAGGCAGCATTTTTATGCTGACTGTCTTGCTAGTGAGACATTTGTAATGATGTAATATTTTTCTTGTACTGGGATAGTCAGTTTATTAGGGTTATTGAAGCAGAGGTCACACAAGGAACTAACAGTTCTCCAGCAATGGTCTAGAAGCAGGAGAATCTTGGTCCCTTTTAAAATTTATTATGTGGTTTTCTTTTTCTTTTTTTTTTGAGATCTCTCTTATATAGCTCTGGCTGTCCTGGAACTCACTGTATAGATCAGGCTGCCTTGAACTCACAGAGATTCACCTGCCTCTGCCTCTTGAATGCTGGGATTAAAGAATTAAAGATGCCCCATCACACCCAGCATTTTTAATTTTCTTTAAAGACAAAAAAAAAAAAAACCAGAAACAAAACAACCCCCCCCAAAAAAAAAGACAACTAAACAAAAATTCCTGTTTTTGGAAAATGGAATTTATGGATAGAATGTTAACTATTATTTGTACATACATAAATAAATAAAACAATTTCTAAAGTCAAAAAAAAAAGAAGAAGAAGGGTATTTTTTAGTAGGACCATCTTATCCTGGCTAGGCAGGCTTTGGCAGTCTCTGTCCCTCATCCTGCAGATCCATTTCAGACAGTGATTATGCTGACAGCAGTGGGGACAAGTGCAGTCCGTTGCCCCTCAGTCCATTATTCACCAAACTAGACAATCTCTTTGCAAGATGTCTGTGATGCTCAACACCACCTTGAGAAAGGAACGCTGATGCCAGGAGTTGTCATGTCTCTCAAGGCCAAATTCGAGATAACAAAATCTTGAATGCCATATTCTCTTGGTCCATGAAGTGGTTGAAGGTGCCTATCTATTTGGTATATTCTGACATGTTTCTGCAAAGCCTGAGTATCCTGACTGTTAGATGATAAATTTGAGTAACCATAATCTGCAATCCCAAACAACCAACCAAGAAAGTGAGTTTAACATTGTAAAAATAGGCATTTCAAAATGAGTGTACAGCTCCTCCAAATAATTTCAAGTATAACAATCTTAGGAAAATTGACCAAAATACACATTTTGTATCAAATGACAGCAATATCCTAACTATATATCAATATATATAAAAATATATCTAAACAGATTTATATAAAACAACTTGTGTGTATAGTACAACAAATGTCATGACTATAATAAATAATTAGAGGTAGAAATTGCATTATGGAAATGACAATGCACTTAATACACATCAATGTGCAAAATATTTTAGACAGATGTAGACACGTGCAAAATAGGGCAATTATACATTCCACTTTGCATCAATATATATTATCCCAATCAGACATATAGATTAATTTCCCATTTGTGTCAATATACAAACATTCATATCATGTTCAACTTTGTATCAATATACATATTATCTAAATCAAACATATAGATTGATTTCCCATTTGTATCAATATACAAACATTTGTACCATGTCAATTCATTTTTCACTCATCCTCTGGTTAATAGTTGTTTGCAAGTATACTGATCTTGTATCTGCTCCCTTTTCTTTCTCTCTCTATCTCTCTCTCTCCTTTTTTTATAATATCATTCTATCCTCTACCCAAGATTAACTTATAACCATTGTACCAAAATGATAATTGACCATAACCCTCCCTTGGATGACCAACTTATTGGGAAAGGGATGTAGTTCTTTCATTAAGTTGCTTCATGCTGGCCTGTGGGTGATGGTGTCTCTGTGAGGTCCTGTTAACTAAATAATGGTTAAGTCCTAATGAAGTAACTGTAAACATACATATATAACCATTCCACAAATGTCTATAATCATTCTCATCATACTGAGTGAGTCCATCTGAAGTATTTGCTAAAGATATGATAAGAAACTATCTTATGACTGTCCTGATTGGTCTATACCTCAAAAGTGATCACCGAGTGACATACAGCAGGTTCCTTCTTACTCTGTCTCAATGTTTTGTTTGTTTGTTTGTTTGTTTGTTTGTTTGTTTTCGGTGGGGGCCCCATCTTCCTTCTGGATGGCTTGTAGAGTGCTGGGAGGAGAAATTGTTTTTAATAGTGAATGATCCAATGGATTATATCAACTGAAGATATTGAACCATCAGAAAGTATTATGTGTAGAAAAGATTTCTAAAGTAAGAGAGTAAAAAATACAGAAAGGAATAAGATTTAAAATTTAAAATAAAAGTGAGATAAGATTGGTCCCTATATATCTCTTCTATTTTCTTTCCCACTTCAGGTGGCTTTTCTGACATGAGACAGAGTTTTTAAAGTTTTGTTTACCAATACGCTTGGGTTTAGAGAGGGAGAAAGCCACTTGCTCCACCTCCAAAGCCAGCCTTTTTTGTTACCAAACCAGGACCTCTTTTATATACATAAATACATATTCATTAGTTATAGATGTACAGTTGTGAGAATAGAGAAATTACCCTTAGTGCCTGTCAATGTCAGGTGTCCTTATAATCCTCTGTAGTCCTTTTAATATTTTAAAAGTCTGAGCATTCAGCATCCTTTTAGCTTTGTGAAGAGGGTTGTATCCATTCTTCTGTAAAAACAAAATTAAGAGCCTGCCCCACCTTAATTAACAGAATGTTCCTTACCACATATCCAATTGTCTTATTGGCACATGAGCCATTATTCCTCCTCAGGAGGGTTCTCCTTTTCAATCCGGTTCTTTATCAATCTCGTTTTTACCCATATTTTCTCTTTTCCTGTGGAAACAAAAGCAAAACCCCTACCCCAATGAAGCACATGCCCTGGCTTCCATTCTGAAGTTAGTACATCCTTAAAATAAACAGGTTGATTCAACTCAGAAGTTCTTTCTATTACCCAGTGTTTCCCTGCAGCTGAAGTCCCTTTCTCATCAGCATTAAGAAAGTTTAATGTCAACAAGGCACTATAGAATCTCTCCCTAGGTTTTTTCATACCACCTTTCTGTTTATGAAGCATTCTTTCAAGGTGTGATGGGATCCTTCCACAACCACTTGTCCAGTGGGGTTGTGTGGTATCCCAGTAATGTGCTTTATCTCATAATATCCAAAAATCTCCTTCATTTTCTGGGAAACATATGCTGGAGCATTGTCAGTCTCAATTTGATCAGGAATTCTCAATATGGTCATGGCTTCCAGAAGATGAGTGAGTACTCCATTAGCATTTTCAGAACTGAGGATAGTAGCCCACTGCATTCCTGAGTAAGTGTCAATGGTGTGATGAACATATTTCATCTTACCAAATTCTGGAAAGTGAAACATGTCCATCTGCCAAATCTCATTGCTCCTAGTACCCTTAGGATTACTCCCAGTGGGCAAGGATGGTTGATTGTAAAGGAAACACCTGTGACACTTGTGCAAAATTTCCTTGGCTTGATGCCAAGTGATGGGAAAACTCTTCCTTAAACCCTTGCTATTGACATGATGCTTCTTGTGAAATTCTGAGGTTTCTACCACATTCCCTATCAATACCTGTCAATCTCATCATTACCCTGTGCTAAAGGGCTAGGAAGGCCTGAATGAGCCCTGATATGTGTTATATACATAGGATGTGTTCTAATTCTAATGTTATCCTGTAGCTGTACAAACAAAAAGGTTAATTCTGTATCATCAGGAATGAAGTCAGCAGTTTCAATATGAAATACAACTCCTTCTGCATAATTAGAGTCAGTTATCAGGTTAAGGGGTCCAGGAAAATCCAATAACACCACAATAATGGCATACAGTTCTGCCTTCTGAACAGAATCATAAGGACTCTGTGTCACCTTACTGAAGTTTTCTGATTTGTAACCAGCCTTTCCTGTTTTATTTGCATCAGTAAAAAATGTAGGAGCTCCAGAAATAGGTTTTTCCTGTACCACAGGGGGGAAAATCCAATTAGTCTTCTTTATAAATTGAATCCTTTTGCTTCGGGGATATTTATTATTAATCTCCCCCAGAAATCCACTACAGGCCTTTAGCCACGATTCATTGTCTGCCCATAATCAATCAATTTCCTCATTGGTCAAAGGTATAACAATTTCTGCTGGATCCTTTCCAGTCAATTGTCGAAGCCTGAATTTTCCTTTGAAAATCAAATCTGAAATCTTTTCAATGTATGTTTTTAGTTTTTTACTTGATCTATGTGGCAGAAATATCCACTCTAGTATAATATTTTCCCTTTGCATTATGACTCCTGTAGGGGAATATTCAGAAGGCAAAATAACCAGGATGCAGTCGAGGTCTGGGTCTATACGGTTAACATGTGATTCTTGTAATCTCTTTTCCACCAATGCTAATTCTTTCTCAGCTTCAGCAGAGAATTCCCTGCGACTATTCAGATCCTTATTTCCATCTAAAGTTTTGAACAAATGAACCAGTTCATAGTTTTTAATACCAATAACCAGAAGTATGTGGGCTATATCACCCAATAGCTTCTGGAAATCATTAAGTGTCTTTAATCGGTCCCTCTTAAGTTGTACCTTCTGAGGTCTAATTGTTTGCAATCCTATTTTATATCCCAAATAATTGATAGAATCCCCTCTTTGTATCTTTTCAGGGGCAATGTGAAGTCCTCAATTAGGCAACACCTTCTTCAATTCCTCAAACAGTCTTTCTAAGGTGTTTACGTCTAGGTCTGCTAACAATATATCATCCATATAATGATAAATGATAGATTGTGGGAATTGTTTGCGTATCACTTGCAATGGCTGTTGGACAAAATATTGGCATAGGGTGGGGCTATTCAACATCCCTTGTTGAAGAACCCTCCATTGGTACCTTTTTACCAGGCATGAATTATTAAAATTAGGTATAGTGAAAGCAAACTTCTCCCTGTCTTATTCCTGTAGAGGTGTTGTAAAAAAAAACAGTCCTTCAGATCAATAACTATTATAGGCCATCCTTTAGGTAGTGAAGAAGGTAAAGGTATACCAGATTGTAGGGTGCCCATGGGCTGAATCACCTTATTAATTGCTCTTTATTCCGCCACCATTCTCCATTTCCCAGACTTCTTCTTGACCACAAATAGAGGGAAATTCCATGGGCTGGTGGATTCTTCAATATGTTGCACTTCTAACTGTTCCTGCACCAATTGTTCTAGGACTAGCAATTTCTCCTCTGTCAAAGGCCATTGTTGAACCCAAATAGGTTTGTCCGTCAACCACTTCAAAGGCAGGGCTGTTAGTGTCTTAGGGGTGCTTGCAGTTTTTAGACTGTATCTTTGTGCAACCTGAATGAACGACAACTGTTTTAGGTAGCCTCTTGAGGTAGTACTTTCAAGGCCTCGATTAGTTCTTTGGCTAGTATTTAGGCCTGGAGGAATCCTAATTTGAGTGTTCCATTGTTATAGGAGATCACAATCCCATAAGTTCACTGCTATGTTGGCCATGTATGGCTTCAATCTCCCTCTCTGTCCTTCTGGTCCTATGCATTCTAGTCATCTCATACTCTGTTTTATGTGAGACAATGTCCCAATACCTAAAAATTGAACATCCACCTCCTTCAGAGGCCACCTGGGGTTCCAGGTCTGCTGAGTTATGATCAAAACATCAGCCCCCGTGTCGACTAAGCTCTGCATAAAAATATTGTCTATTCTTATTGTTAACTTTGGTCTTTGTTCATTTATGGAGGTCTGCCAAAATATGTGTTTTATTGGTTTGCTGGATACCATCATCTTCTCTTGTAAGGGCAATCTATTATCTATGGTTACATGATCTATTGTTTCAGGCTTGGGATTTGTTACTTGTCCTGAGGACATTGCTCTTACACTGTGACTGGATATGCCTGAACCCTTTTTGGCATGGAGGTCTGATTCTTGGGGCTTCCTGAGGGAATCCTCGAGTTACATTTCCCAGATGGTTAAAGTTTACCATCTTTGTCTCTTATAGATCAACATTCATTCATCCAATGTCTGCCTTTTTTACATCTCCTACATAGTCCAGGAAGTAGTGGCTTTCTTTTTAAGTCACTCCTGTGATTGGAAAAGTTCCCATGTATGCTTTGTCTACAATTTCTCTTTATATGGCCTGGATTACCACAATTGAAGCAAATAATGCCCTGATTTCTCATCTTAGCATTAGAAATGGCTTGACCTATCCAATTCTCTTCACCAGGGTGTAGATATTCAGCATTAAGTGCAAATTGAATCCATTCATCTATGGGTACACCCCTGACCTTTAATGGCATGATCAATTTTTTACATGTCATATTAGCATTATTGAAGGCCAAAGAGAGTATCAATTGTTTCTTAACTTCTGAATCCAACACTGCTCTATTTACAGCCTGAGTCAACCTCTGTAAAAAGTCTGTATAAGGCTCCATTGGACCTTGTTTAATCTGGGTATATGACTCAATTCTCTGTCCTGGGTCCAAAACCTTTTCCCAAGCATTTAAGGCAGCAGTACAGCACAGCAACAGAGCATGGTCATTATAAGTAGCCTGAACTGATAAATCAGCAAACTGGCCTTCCCCAAGGATTAGGTCCTTGGAGACGGTAACATTCCCAGTTTGATCTCGAGATTCCAAGGCTTTAGCTTCTTCTCTAAACCAATTCCTCCACTGGAAGTTTTGGCCATCATTCAACACTGCGGTCACCAAATTCTTCCAGTCATCAGGAATTACTCGATTCTGTGCTAACCAAGAGTTCAAGTATTGCCTCACAAAAGATGATTGTACATCATAGTTCACTATGGCTTCCTTAATTGATTTTAAATCCTTCCTGAGTATAGGTTCATAATTGTATCCCATATTGTCAAAAGCCATTCCATGTGGTTGTGGTCTTTTGGCCTCTGCCACAACTGGGAATAGAGTTGGAGGGATCGGAGTTGTCCCCTCATGGTAACCACTCTAGGTAAAGAACCATCCCTGCAGTAGCACCGTTTAAGAGGGTGCTCTGCGGGTGTTGCCTCCAAATCCTTTTCTAAAATCTCCAAGTGAGTCTCATGATCTTGCAACCTAGTGGTAATGGTCTTTCCCAGTGTTTTAAAGTCCTCTATAAATGACCTCTCCAACAATTTCATAGAATTGAAAATCCTCTCAGTCTCCACATCTACCCATTCCACTATCTTCTGTTCAAATTTCCTAGAGTTTTCATCCATTATCCTAAAATTCTCATCCATTTTTTTAATTTTTCATCTAATTTCCTAAAATTTTCATTGATTTGAGCTCTGTGTTCCTCTCTAACAAAATTTTCATTCATTTTTTTAAGTTTTTCATTCAATTTTCTAAAATTTTCATCAATATGAGCTCTAACTTCCTCTCTGATCAAAGTAGACCTCTCTTCTATAGAAACAATGATTTTCTGGAGTGTCTTAATATGTTCATCCATGGCAGACATCTTAGCCTCATGCTCTCTATGTTGAGATCTCTTAAAATAGGTAGTTATGAAGTATATTATCACACAAAAAATCAAAAGGACTCCTACGCTGAGATAACCTCCAAATTCATAATCCTGAAAATAATCCTCTATCACCATTGTGAAAAAGTGAGTAAAATTCTGAACATTTATCTGGTAAGACATTGTAGAAAGGAAAAAAAAATATGTAGAAAAGAAAAGGAAGAAAAAAATATACTCAAATGTAATGAGAACTTACGGCTAGCAGATGTTGTAGTCGGGATCAACAGCGGCAGCAGTGGTGCACGAAACGAGGTGGTGATTTGGCTGGGAGGGTCTTTGTTAGATCTTTCAACAAATCCTACCAGGCGTGTGCCACCAGGATGGGTCAATCTGTCTCTCAGGAGGTCTGCCGCACACAGATTTATTTCTGGTTGTGTACAGAAGGCTCATGCGCAGCTGGTAACCAAAGCCATTCAGACCGGCTCCGTTGGTGGGTGAGGAACCCGGCGGGTTTGTGGAATTAGCTGCGCATTCAGGCACCAATTATCACAGTAAAAACCCACCGCGAGATATGTTTTAGATGGATTTTATTTTGTGTAAATCACTTACAAAACACAGACGGTTTTAAGAGAAAAATGAAGGGATAAGGTTGCAGTGCGCCGGAGCGTTTCTAAGGAAAATTCCTCGTCCCCATATCACATGTCCGAAGTCCTGTGCTGCTGGCCTGAACTGCATGCCCCGGACACTGCTTCATCCATCCAAAAAAACCCGTGAAAATGGTTGGGAACTGTCGCGAGCGAATGCCGACTTCCTGTCCTGGTCCTCTCCCTTGGAGGACTACTTCCTGAATCCTTTCCAGTTAACTACACCCTACTAGTCTCCAGTCCTCTGCCACGATCATTTACATGTGTAGTTCCTGATTTCCCACTACAAAGATGTTTTCATTTTAAGGCATAGTATTTTTTAAAGATTTATGTTTTTATTATTATTATTTATTTATTCATTATGTATACATGCATGAGAAGAGGGCAGTAGAAATCATATAGATGGTTGTAAGTCACCATGTGGTTGCTGAGAATTGAAATCAGGTCCTTTGTTACAGCAGCCAATGCTCTTTACTGCTAAGTTATCTTTCCAGCCCTTAAAGGCATATTATTAAAGAAAAAGAACAGATAAACATTCCAAGTAAGTGACTCAGATGAAATGGATAATTTTAAAATCTCTGTTTAAATATAAGGCTGCCTACTTATTTTAGATGTGTAATGCAAATTGAAGTTATTTTGTCTTCTTTTTTCCAACAGTTTATATATATTTAAATTTTTCAAAAAAATATTCACTCACCTCTGTGACAGGTTTATGATATAGAAAATCTATTGCAAGTTCAATGATTAGGTATATATATACATATATATATGTATATACATACATATGTATATGTATGTATATGTATATGCATATGTGTGTGTGAACATCAATATGGATCAATATGGCCTGATGGAACTGCTCATAGGAGTTCAAAATAAAGTTAATTTATCAGAGAACTTGAAGTTGAAGGGAACTTTATTGCTATTGTGGTGCCACATTATAGAAAGCAATCTTTATTCATAAATATATGCTCTTACAAAGCTGAATGATTTAAGGCTATATATAACCAGGGTACAAAAAGTGTTGCAAAACACAAAGAGGATGTAAGAATGACAAGGAGATAAAGGGTTTTATCTATATCACTGACAAGAAAAGAGATCAGTTTTTGTAAGTGTCCCAGTGGTAATGAATACTGTCTACTCTTGCAGAGATTTGGGTTTGATTTTGAATACCAACATTGGCATGTACATCTTTATTTCAAGTACTATTGGATCCAATGCCTTTTTCTATCTTTCAGCAGCACCAGCAACATAAATTTCTAATTACACATTACATAATACACAAATACAGATGAAACAAATTAAAAGCTAACATAGCAACATGTGAGCTAATGCATAGTTGCTAAAAGAAGAAATATTTAAAGACAAATGAATGCTGAGACTGTGTGTCTTCTCAGCCTTTAAATCCAGAGTTACAGTTTCCCCAACAAATTAAAGAAGGTGATAAATGAAAGAGTTGTGTTGGACAAGCTGAAGAAATTCAGTTTGTTTTGTGGTAGGTCTATTATCACCCCAGCTTATACATTGTACAATTTTACCATAAAAGAAAATAGATGGTGTTGGAATTTATAATCTGTCCCTAACTGGTCAGCAAAATGTTATATTTTACAGAATTATAGCACTCATAGCGCTACCATGATCTTGTCAAAACTGGAGTAAAATTCAGCAGCAGATACTGAAGACAAGAAAATATTTCTGTTCTGGCTTTGTGAGACTATCATGGTTGGAATGTGCACAGTAGACTGGTGAGTTTAGAGAAGAATGACTCACAGAAAAATCTTGGGTTACAGACACTTAAATGAGTTACTATGCAACATAAATGTTGATGTATCCTATATAGCTTTTCTCATTTTTCCTTCTTTCTTCTTTCTCTTTCTGTCTGTCTTGTCTTTCTTTCTGTCTGTCTTTCCTTTCTTTTCCTTGAATTTACAGCATAATTAATTTTTTTCTTTCAAACACATCTTATATCTTATATCTACATCTTATATCTACATCTGCTAACTGTCAAACTGATGGCATTTAATTCATTAATTATTATTGCATGCATATATCTACACATGAATTCCTAAATATTGCTAAATATAAGCTGTTTAGTCCATATAATGTTACTTTTATTTTACACTTACTCAAAATGGATAGTATTATGTCTTGAGAGGTCCTATCCACACTGTGTAAAAAATTACATTATATAATTTCAAACCTGAACAGTCTTACAGATTTTAAAAATAGTGGTCTAATGTATTTAAGGAGGAACCTTCATAAGTGGGAAAAAGGCAATCATGGAAGATATTAAAATGAAAACATGAGTGTTGGTTTCTGTCCCACAGTGTTGACACTGAAAGAATATCAAAGAAGACGGTTAGAAGAAACATAAGGTTCTAGACTATTCTGTATCTGTTGTTTCAAAATGGAACATATATTTTTTCAGTTTGAGTGGGTCACAACCTGAAGCCCAAACCTGAATGCTTAGGAAGTTAGCTGGGCCAGGAATCTCTGAAAGTTTTCTGGTTAATGTAAACTCAGCTGCAAGTATATGAGTTGCAAACAATTACTGGGGGAAAAGGAAGCTTCTTAATGCTGTATGTGATTTTAAGTCACTCATGTTGATGTAACTCTGATAACAACCCAATAATTCATTATGCATTATTACTGTGAAATCATTTAATAGATCTGTAAACAGAATTCATTTTTGGTTGTATATGCATTTGTTCATGTATTCTCAGGCAAAGTCCTAGTAGATAATTTATTTAAAACTAATTTAAAAGATCTTTTTTAAGTAAAACAAGGTCTATGTAATGATAATAGAAGTTTATATTAATCTTTAGTAATGAATATGACTTCAAATATTTAGAGACTGGGTAATATTTTAAACACATAATTTGAGAAAATAAAACTATATAGTTAAGGAGTACCTGTCCTATAAATCCTGCCTCAGCACAGCTAAAATGTTTGAAGGTTTATTAATTGTTATGAATACAACTTTTGTCTTTCTATGTCAAAAAGGCAAAAGACACAAACAAAATTTATTTATAAGGGCATTTATTTTATCCAGGAGTGAGATATCTGTAACTAACATTCAAGCCATAGAGAAATCTAGTCTCATGACCCTATACATTATTTTTAGAAAATTTTCCTTCATTGGTATGTTATATTAATAATTCATATTACCTTACAGTTAGAATTTTATATGAAATGAAATTTTAATCAAATAATTTTATATGATTTATAGCTTCAAATAAATTTTTAATTTTTTGATCATGAGTTTTTAATATAATATTTGACAAGTGATTTTATGGTTGTAACAAGGCATGATTCTGTTTGGTGTTATAATGCCTGAAAATAATAAATTGGTTGTAAACAAAACAAAACAATAAATACAAAGAAACAAAACCAAGACCTCAAAAACACAAATCAAGAAAAAATTACAGATGTTTATCAGCAATCACTTCTGGATGCTGAATTTCTAAAGTAAGCACTGAAATTTTCTGAATTCTGTCTTGGTTAGCTCATGGAGGCAAAAGAAGTAATAAATAAAATGAAAGATGCTATTGTTTATTTAAATAATAGATGATATATACTACAAGGGGAGAGTGATTATAAACAACATGGCTTGGTCTTCATGGAAAAGTTTTAAAATGCTGATTAAATTGCAATATGAAATTTAGGAAAAATAAATATCCAGAACATATCATGCTATATTCAGAAGAGCAAAACTGGACAAAATAGGAAAAGAAAAGAGAAAATAAAAACCTGTAACTAGTGGTATAATAGAGGATACAAAATTTTATCAGAACTCTGCTAAAATTTGGGAAGAAACACAAATTGTGTATTTGAAAATTAAGGGTGGCAATATTCTTCAATGAACTTAAAGTAAAAGCCTTACTTTCAATGAATTCATAGCTGTGATCTATATATTCCCTCTGAAAAATATATAAATTCATGATACCTACTAAGTCTCATATTTCAGTATATTAACTGTAAACAATAAGCAGAATCTTCAGCTTCTGTAAATATGCACATACACATTCCAAAGACATTAGCTCAACTATGTTCATAGCAGCATTATTCATAATAGCAAGAACCTGGAAACAACCTAGATGCACTTCAACTGAAGAATGCATTAACAAACTGTGGTACATCTACACAATGGAGTAATACTCAGCAGTAAGAGAAAATAATATCCTAAAATTTGCAGGCAAATGGATGGATTTGGAGAATGTCCTCCTGAGTGAGGTATCACAAACCCAGAAAGAAAAGCAGGAGATGTACTCACTCATTAGTGGACTTTAAACAAAAAGCAAAGCATATCCAAGCTGTAAACCACAACCACTGAACAGCTTGGGATCTATAACAGCTTGGACTGGTAACTTGGAGCCCATTTCCTCCAGAGGAACACCTGATTCATGCTTGATGTTGGGGGAGGGAAGCAGATCTGCCTAGAGTGGATGCTGAACTAAGCCACCTTCGAACCTTAGAACCTCCTGCCCTTGCTGAGGAGTAGATAAAGTTATGGGGAGAAGAAAGTGACTGGGAAGGGTGGGAGGGGGAAGGGAGTTTAAACAAGAGGATACGTGGATAAAAGCATGTGACTTTATTCATAATAAAAAATGAAAAGATAAAAAACCAACAGAGAAAAAAGAGAAAGAAACAATATATTACTCTTACCTTAAACATCTTTACTTACCTATATATTTTTGTCCATTTTGAGGCAGCATTTTTCTTATTCTCCAAAACGATCATTCATTAATGATAATAAATGGTATCAGAAATCTCATTGTGGAGTGTCATTTGCACCCTAGCTGCTTTACTCTTTTTAGGGAACAGCTGCTGACATTTTAACAAGAATCTGAAAATTTTTATTTGGGAACCAATCTGCTTACACAATGCATTCTTTATTTTGCTTTTTATTTAAGAAACAATAAGCATAAAACAGCATACTTATTGTCAAGATTTATCTGGGATGTGTGTTTTATCACCTAAAATGTAATTTTCTTCAGTTACATCAAAACTGGTAGCTAAGGAAACTCTGATACTTGCAAAAGTTTATTTTCTGGAAAAATGATGTGTATTTTTTCCTGATGGTCACTATTATGATGTTATTGTAAGAATAATGTCTGTAGTGATGCTAAGCATTTTAGAGATAATGTTACCTAAACTGTGCATTGAGGTTGTTTTACAGAGGGCAACTTTATTAAAATCAAAAAAAGCTACTATTCTATGTGCAATATTTTATTTAATTTTAATGAAATGACTATTCAGAGTACATATTAACTAGTAATAAAAACTACTAGGGTTCACAAATATCACAAACTAATTTCACTATTGCAAATGTCAAACAGGACTCCATAATTTTGTGCAATATGGTTGATAAAACCACCAAGAAATATTGTAAATAAAAGTATTCTATTCCAGTTGTGCTCAGTAAAAATACTTTTCAAAGACATGAGGTACACTTTCCACCAGAATTTGATAAAAAATACTTTGGACAGTAGTAGTCTTAGTACAGTAGCATGACACAAAAAATCAAGCATTATCTTTTTGTGCTCCATTTTTGTGGGACTCTGGACAAAACTAAAATTCTTTTCTCATTTGTCAAACAATTTATTTCTTTAATGTAGTGTAATTTTATTGGCATATGATATTTGAGGTATTTTATTTTTCTAGATTTTTAGGATGTGTGAACAATTATGATTTTTGTCTGTGAAACTAAAACAAGTTAATTTTAAAATACTTTATTCCATTATAATATATAAATATAATATATAATTTTTATTAATATATATAATATAAGAATAATATAAATATAATATAATTTAAACTTATATTATTAATAAGTTTAAATTATTGCCATTAAAAATGCAATTTAAGTTAACAAAACCTTGACTGAAATCTCTACAATTTGAGATATCTGTAACTGTCTCATCTCATGATTTTAATTACTTTACCGTGTTTCTTTTTACTATAATCAATAATAATATCAAATAAAGAAAATTAGTACTGATAAAATAACAGGTAAGTTAGTGAAATGTGAAAGCATATTGTTTCCAGTGCTAACTCCTAAGTATTAATTGACAATAAAATGCAATGATTTTTTTCTGGGTTTCTATTGGATTACTTATTCTGTTTTTTTAAAATTAATTTGTAACATAAAGTCATTTTTATCTAGGTATCCTTTCACTCTCCCTCCCTTCCATCCTCCCAATCTCTCCCAGTCAGTCCTCCCTCCCCAATCCCCTATCTCCTCCCCAAAAAGGGCAAGAAGTGCAAAGGTGGGTCATCTTAGCTGGGCATGTCCACTCTAGGCAAGCCCAATTTCCTCATCCTAATATCAAGACTGGGTTAAGTGTTCCTCTGAAGGGAATGGGCTCTGAGGTATAAAGCCATGCACAGAAACACAGTCTGATTCTCTTCTCAAGGCTCCACATACTGTCCATGTCAATCAGTTGCTTATCCTTGGAGGGCTTAGCTCCTTTACCCTATGGTTGCCCAGTGGCAGTTGATTGTTGGAGACGGACCCAGGACTATTTAGAATTTCCTGCTCCTTGGATGAAGCATCCTTGGTAAATTACTAGCTTTGGAAAAACAGGCTTCTTGGAGTCCTTCAAGATTAGGTGTCCTTAGTTAGTTACAGAAGTGAGCTTCCTGGAGTCTCCCATGATAAGGTGTTCTTTGCTAAACTGCAGGCTTTGCAAAAAATGGGATGTCCTTGGCCCATCATACAATGTATGTTAGATAGGGCTTCAAACAGTAATCAGTCAGCTGCTGAATCTTGGGACCAAAGAGATCCTGCCCACCTGGACTTCCTCTGATAATTTTTCACTCTCCTCTTCTGTTAACTCCCCTCTCTCTGCTTCCCCTCTCTGCCTGGAGCCTTACACTCCCCTCTCTCCACCTCTCCTCCCCTTCCAAAGGCATTGCTTAAAAAGCCTCAGCATTCACTCAATAAACGAAGCCTTGACGTGACTCAGACTGACTCTTGTCGTTCTTTATGCGCTTGGCTTCCTCTCTCTCTTTCCCCCATTTGCTTCACAGGTGGTCCCCCCCTCGAGACCTTCGAATAACTGGACCTGCTGGACAGGGACAGTTGATTATTTAGTGAACTCCCCAGAGCTCTAGCCAGCTATCACTATGGGAATTTTCCTCTTACTCTCATTTTTCTTGTTCATGTAGACTCTCCCCAACCACCACCCACCTTCCATCCCCACTCTCAGCTGGATGAGGAGCTCAACCCAGTGCTCACCCATGTATCTCTGCCTCCACTTCTATTCATTGTTGGATGTAGGTTCTGCGATGACACTTAGGGTGGTTATTCATTTGATTATAGGGGAAGTCTTGTCTAGGCAACACCATTACTACTGGTTGTAGACCTAGCCAAGGACATCCTGAGAGTTCTTGGAGGTTTCCCTAGCACCTGGTCTCTTTACATTCCCACATTGGCTTCCTCTATTAAGATCTCCATCTCTTTTTTTTTTCTCCCTCTTTGTTGTTCCTCTCTTAGTCATCTCCTCCTCTCATGACTTGTTCCCACAACTACTTGGTTGCTGCCATTTATGCTCCCAATAATCTAACGAGATAGCTATTTTCCCTTCCTAGGGGAATCCCTTGATGTACCTCTTAAGTTCCTTCTGATCACAAGCTAGTCACCGGTTGTGGATTGCAGCTTGAGTATTCTTTAGCGTTCATTGCTTTTGGTCTAAAGTCCACTTATGAGTGAATACAGTCCATGCTTCTATTTCTGGGCTTGTGATACCTCACTCAGGTTGATATTCTCCAAATTCATCCTTTTGTTTGCATATGTTAGAATGTATTTAAAAAAAAAACTCTTGAGTAGTACTCCATTGTGTAGATATCACAGTTTGTTAATATTTTCTTCAGTTGAGGGGCATCTAGGCAGTTTCTAGATTCTTGTGTTTGCAAAAAATGCTGCTGTGAACATAGTTGAGCCTTTGGAGTGCAAATGTGCATCTTTAGGGTATATTCCCAATAGTGGTATTGCTGGATCCTTGGGGAGATTATTTCCAAGATTTCTAAGGAAACACCATATTGCATTTCAGAGTAGCTATATGAGTTTACATTCTCATCAACAATGAAATAATGTTCCCCTTGCACAGAATTCTCTTCAGCAAAGGCTGTCATCTGTGTTTTTGATCTTAGCAATTCTGACAGCTGTAAATTGGTAACTTGAAATTGTTTAGATTTGCATTTCTCTGATGGCTAAAGATGTTGAACAGTTTTTCAAATGCCTTTCATCAATTTGTAATTCTGCTGAGAATTCTCTTTTTAGTATTGAACCTCATTTTTAAAAATGGGTTATTTAAGGTTTTGGGCTCTAGTTTCTTGAGCTCTCTCTATAGTTCAGAGATCAGTCCTCTATCAATTGTAGGGTTGGTGAAAATCTTTTCCCATTCTGTAGGCTGTCATTTTGTCTTATGGACAGTGTCATTGGCTTTACAAAAGTTTCTGTGTTTCAGGAGGTCTCACTTATTATTTGGTCTTCTTAGTGTCTGTGCCACTGGTGTTATATTAAAAAGTGATCACTAGTGTCAATGTGTGGGAGGGTATTTCCCACTTTCTTTTGTATCATGTTCAGCGTCCCTGGGTTTATGTTGAGGTCTTCCATCCAGTTGAGTTTTGTGCAGGGTAGTACATTTGGATCTCTTTGCATTCTTCTACATACTACTGTTGTAAATTATTTCTGTCTTGAACGTTCTGGGTCTATCCTCGAGTTTGGACCCACAGTCCCACAAAACCACACACAGTCCCACAGAATCACTCAGATGCTTATATTATTTTTGTACTGATTGACCTAGGGTCCAGGCAAATAACTTGCTAGCTCCTTCATCTGAACTCAACTCATCATATGGTTTGGTACCTTTTCTCAGAGCAGCATTTCAGCTTCTTTCCTCTGTGTCTTCTGCTGTCTTCTTGTTGTGTCTGTGGGGGCTCTCTGGTATCTGTCTCTGTTCTTCCTGTACTCTCAGTTTTCTTAGCCTAGTAGTCCCAACCACACTTCCTGCCAGCCTATTGGCCAATCAGCTGTTATTAAATCCATAGGCAGGACGTTTATTTAAAATTACAGGAAATGTAACATAATCCCACTACATGCTACCATTCAGTTTTGCCAACCTCATATATTGAAGATACTATCTTTACCCATAGATTATTTTTGGCCTTTTATTTGGTCAAAAAATAGGTTTTCATAGGTGTGTGGGTTCATGTCTCAGTCTTCAATTCAATTCTATTAATCCACAGGTCTGTTTTTATGCCAGTACCAAGCTAGTTTTATTACTGAGCTTTATAGTATAGTTTGAAGTCAGGGATTGTGATGCTTCCTGAAGTTCTTTAATTGAATAAGATTGTTTTAGCAATCCTGAATTTCCTGTTGTCTTATATGAAGTTGAATATTGATCTTTCCAGGTGTGTAAATAATTGTGTTGGAATTTTGATGGAGATTACATTGAATTTGTAGACTGTTTTTGATAAAATTGCCATTTTTAAATCTACCTAACAAAGAGCATAGAGGATTTTTCCATTTTCTGATATCCCTTTCAATTTCTTTTTACAGTGACAAAGTATTTGACAAATAGGTCTGCTGCTTGTTTGCTTAGAGTTATGTCAAGATATTTAATGCTATTTGCAGCTATTATAAATGATGATATTTCACATATTTCTTCTTCAGCCCTTTTATCCTTGGTGAATAGGAGGACTGTTGACTTTTTTGAGTTAATCTTATACCCTGCTACATTGCTGAAGATGGTTTTGAGCTGTACAAGTTCCCTGGTAGAATTTTGGAGGGGCACTTATGTATATGATCATGTCAGCTGCAAATAGAGATAGATACACTTCTTCCTTTCCAATTTGTGTCCCCTTAACCTCCTTTTTTTCTCTCTTATTGCTTTAGCTTAAACTTTGAAAACTATATTGGATACTAAAGGAGAGATAGTAAGCCATGTCTTGTTCCTGAGTTTTTCTCCATTTAGTTTGATGTTGGGCAACAGCTTGCTGTATATTACCTTTATTATATTTAGGTATTTTCCCTGTATTTCTCAGCTGTCCAATACTTTTACATGAAGAAGTGTTGGATTTGTCAAAGGTTTTTTCAAAATCTAAGGAGATGATCATGGGCTTTTTTTTTCTTTAGGATTTCTTTATATGATTGATGACATTTACAGATTTTTGTATGTTGAATACTCTGCATCTCTTGAATGAAGCCTACTTGATCATGGTGTTTTTAAATTTTTTTTGATATGTTTGAATTCGGGTTTCAAGAATTTTTTTATATTTTATTTTTTATTATGAATAAAGAAGTCATATTTTCTATCCCTATATATCTTTAATCAAGGTCCCTTTCCCCTCCCACCACATCAGGTTATTCTTTCTTCTCCACATCTCCCCATCCCCTCCCCTGGGCAGGCAATCCCGAGGTCCCAAGGTCCCAAGATCCCAATATTGCATAGTACAGCCTCCACTCCTGGCAAATTCACTTTTGTCCCCCCAACATCAAGACTGAGTCAGGTGTTCCTCTAGGGGGAGTAGGATCCAAGGGATTAGTCCAAGGTGTATCTAATTGCAAGCTGTTCAGTGGTTGTGGTTTGCAGCTTTGGCAGGCTTTACTTTTTTATTTTGTTTTGTTTTGTTTGTTTGTTTGTTTGTTTAGAGTCCACTAATGAATGAGTACATTCCCTGTTTATCTTTCTGGGCTTGTGTTACCTTGCTCAGGAGGATATTCTCCAAATCCATACATTTACCTGCAAATAGTTCTCCAAGTTTTAGCTAAAGCAATAAGAGAACAAAAAGAGATTAAGGGGATACAAATTGGAAAAGAAGAAGTGAAACTACCTCTATTTGCAGATGATATGATTGTATGCAAAAGTGACCCACAGAATTCTACCAGGGAACTTCTATGGCTGATAAACTCCTTCAGCAATGTAGCAGGATACAATATTAACTCAAAGAAATCAGTAGCCCTCCTATACATTAAAGATAAAAGAAATAGGGAAAACATCACCCTTTGTAATAGCAGCAAATAGTATTAAATACCTTGGAGTAACTATAATCAAAGAAGTAACAGATCTATTTGACAAAAAATTTAAAACACTGAAGAAAGAAATTGAAGAGGATATCAGAAAATGGAAAGCTCTCCCATGTTCCTGGATATATAGGATCAACATAGTAAAAATGGTAGTTCTACCAAAGGCAATCTACAGATTCAATGCACTGCCCATCAAAATCCCAACACAACAGTTTTTGGACTTTGAAAGAAAAATATTCAATTTTATTTGGAATAACAGGAAAGCCAGGATTGCCAAAACAATTTTGCTCAACAAAACAACCTCAGGAGGCATCACCATCCCCGACTTCAAGTTATTCTATAGAGCTATAGTAATAAAAATGGTGTGGTATTGGCATAAAAACAGACTTGTGGATCAATGGAAGAGAACTGAGGATCCAGACATTAACTCAATAATCTATGAACACCTGATCTTTGACAAAGAGTCCCAAAATATTCAATGGAAAAAAGATAGTATTTTTAACAAATGGTGTTGGCATAACTGGATGATAGTGTGTAGAAAATGCAAAGAGATCCAAGCCTGTCATCCTGCACAAAACTCAAATCCAAGTGGATCAAAGACTTCAACATAAAGCCAGCCAATATGAACTTGATAGAAATGAACATGGGTAATACACTTCTGCGAATTGGCACAGGCAGGTACTTCCTAAATATAACACCAGTGGCACAGACACTAAGGTCAACAATCAATAAGTGGGATCTCCTGAAGTTGAGGAGTTTCCTTAAAGCCAAAAATTCTGTCAATAGAACTAAATGACAGTCTACAGAATGGGAAAATATTTTCACCAAATCTACAAGTGAAAGAGGATTGATCTTTAAGACATATAAAGAACTCAAGAATCTGGAGCCCAAATTTTGAATAACCCAATCAAAAAATAGGGTTCAGAACTAAAAAGGGAATTCTCAGCAGAAGAATTATGCAGTTTGGCATTTTCTCAGAAAACTGAGACTCAATCTCCCCAAGGAGTCAGCAATACCACTTTTGGGTGTATACTCTAAAGATGCACAGTCACACTCAAATGGCATTAGCTCATCTATGTTCATAGCAGCATTATTTGTAATAGCAAGAACCTGGTTTACCAATATTTTATTGCATATTTTTACATCAATGTTCATGAGGGAGATTGGTCTGTAATTCTTTATTATTATTTTTGCATTTTTGAGTGGGTTGGTATCAATGTGATTGTATCCTCTTAAAAAGAGTTCAGCAATGTTTCTTCAGTTTTTAATGTATGGAACAGTTTGAGTATTTGTATTATTTCTTCTTTTAATGCCTAGTAGAATTCTGTACTGAAACCATATGGTCCTGGGCTTCATGTACTTGGGAGGTTTTTTAATTACAGCTTCAATTTCCTTTCGGTTAAAGGTCTGTTTAGGTCTTTAATCTGATATTTTTTGGTAAGTGGTACCTGTCCATTTCTTTTAATGTTTTTCCATTTTAGTGAAGTATAAATATTCAAAGTATGACCTGATAATTCTCTTGATTTCCTGGAGGTCTGTTGTTATGTCCCCTTTTCATTTCTAATTTTGTCAATTTGGATACTCTCTTTCTCTGCTTTTTGGTTACGCTAGATAAACATTTATCTATCTTGTTGTCTTTCTCAAAGAACCAAGTCTTTGATTTATTGATTCTTTGTATTGTTCTCTTTGTTTCTACTGTATTGATTTCAGCCCTGAGTTGATTATTTTCTTCCATTTACTCCTATGTTAGTTTGTTTCAAATTCTTCGAAAGCCTTCAGCTGTGCAATTAGCTCTTTTGTGGGAGTTTTCTCTATTTTTTTCATATAGATATATAGTGCTATGAGGTTTCCTCTTAAGACTGCTTTCATTGTGTCCCACAAGTTTGTGTTAGTTCTTGCTGGGAGCCAACATTAAAGTCCCCATTGACTTAAACTATGCCATGAATTTGGGCAGGTTCCTTTTACTTAAGTCTTTTCTCAGACCATAGGTGACTCCATTCAGGCAATTGACTGTTAATAGATAGATTTCCACAGTAACACACCTGTTTAGCAAAACACCCTTTAACTGTGGAATTTCCCATCCTATGTGCCTATGTGTACTTTTCCTTTTGAGTTTTTATTTAACTGCTGGCTGAAAAATAAAGTTTCCAAGTGTGATCAGATGTTTTGTATTGCTTTCATCCTTGTCCTTGTGTTTCTCAACCCCTACCCCCTTCATTTGTTTTGCCTCTGCTTCAGGTCCATGTTGAACACCCTGCTGGCCAGGGCATGTTGTAGATTTATTTCCATTAAATTCTGAGAAATCTTTGATTTCTTTTTTAACTTCTTTCGTCACCCAGAGGTGGATCAATATGTAGATGCTCAATTTCCATAAGTTTGTGGACTTTCTGTGATTTTTGTTGTTGTTGAACTCTAAATTTAGACCATGGTGGTCTGATATGGTATAAGGAGTTATTCCCATTCTTTTGTATCTATTGATATTTGTTTTATGACCATGTATGTGGTCAATTTTACAGAAAGTTACATGGGGTGCTAAGAAATATATATATTCCTTTGTATTTGGGTATAAGTTTCTCTATAAATTTATTATGTCCATTTGGATCATAACATCTGTTATATCCCTTATTTCTCTGTTGAGTTTCTGTCTGGTTGTCCTTTCCAAGGGTAAAAGAGGGGTATTAAAGGCTCCCACAATAAGAAAGAGGTTTTATCTGAGGTTTGAGCTTTAGAAGTGTTTCTTTTACATATGTAGGGGACATAAATGTTCAGGATTGAGACTTCATCTTAGTGGATTTTTTTCCTAAGATAAATTAGAAATATCTGTCCTGGTCTCTTTTGACTGATTTTAGTTTAAAAACTCGTTTGTTAGATATTAGACTGGCTACACCAGCTTGTTTCTTAGGGCCATTTTATTGGAAAATCTTTTCCCAACCCTTAACTCTTGAGCCTGTGTTGTTCTTTAAAGTTGAGGTTTGTTTCTTGTATTCAGCAAAAGGATGGCTTCTGATTTTGTATTCATTATGTTAGGGTGTATCTTTATATAGGTGAATTGAGTCCATTGATATTAAAGAATATTAATGACCAGTGATTGTTATTTCCTCTTATTTTAGGTGTTAGCTTGTGTGTATTTCCCTTCTTAGAGTTTTTCTTCTGTAGGGTTACCGATTATTTGTGGTGTCATATGTGTATTTGGTTTCTTTAGGTTGGAATTTTCCCTCTCCTGCTTTCTATAGGGCTGGATTTGTGGATAGGTATTGTTTAAATCTAGTTCTGTCATGAAATATCTTATTTACTCCATCCGTGTTGATTATTAGTTTTGCTGGGCATAGTAGTCTGGGTTGCATCCATGCTTTTTTTAGTGTCTGTGTAACATCTGACCAGGTCCTTCTTTTATTTATTTATTGCTTTCATTTATTTCTATTCAATAGCAGAGCGCTATTCTAATAGCTCTGCTTTTACAGGTAATTTGGCCCTTTTTCTTTACACCTCTTAGTATTTTTCTGTAGGTTTTATGACTTTATTATTATGTGGCAAGTAGACTTTTATGGGGGGTCTAGTCTATTTGGAGCTCTGTAACTTCTTATATCTTTATTTGAATTTTTTTCTTTAGGTTGAGAGAGTTTTCTTCTATAATTTTGTTGAACATATTTTCTGTGCCTTTGAGCTGGTATTCTTCTCCTTCTATTTTAATTATTCTCAGGTTTGGTCTTTTCATGGTGTCCAAGATTTCCTCTATGTTTTGTGTTATGACCTTTTTTTGATTTTAGTGTTTTCTTTAACTGATGTATCTATTTCCACTTTTCAATCTTCCACTCCAGAGATTCTCTCTTTTATATCTTGCCTTTGTTAGTTATTCTTACATCTGTAGTTCCTGTTTGTTTCTTCAGGTTTTTCTATTTCCAGGTTTGCCTCAGTTTGTATCTTATTTATTATGTCTATTTCAAATTTTAATTCCCAAAATGTGTCTTTTACCTGTTTGTTTTTTTCTTTGTTTTCTTTATTTTCTTTCAGAAACTTGTTAATCTTTTTCAATTTTTTGTTTGTATTTTTTTCTATTTCTTTAAGAGAGTATTTTATATTCTCTTTTAAAGTTTCTATTATCTTCATAAAGTTGTTTTTAAGGTCATTTCCTTCTGTTTTTTCTTCATTGTTTTGCTCAGTTCTTCATGATGTAGAAACATCAGCTTCTTCTGGAGGTGTTTTTTTTATCTTTATATTGTTATATATATTCTTGAACTGGTATATGCCTATTGCTTCCTTGGTTCACTCTTAGTCAGCTTTTGGTTTCTACTTAGTCAGTTGTGGGCCTCAGGCCTGTGTCTCCAGTAATTGCAGGGGCTATTCTGAGTCAGCTCTTAGTTGGCTGTAGGCCTATGATCTGTATGTCTCCAGTTTTTGCAGGGTTTTTTCTTCGTGGACTCTTAGTTGGCTCTTACTTGGGTTGTAGTCAGCTTTGGTTCAGGAGGCTTTGAGGGGTCCGGTTGTCAGAGTGTGATAATGCAGATTAGTTTGGATGGGTTTTAATCTCTTAGTGGTCTCTTAGTGGACTGTGTATCAAGAGGCTCTTAATCAGCTGTGGATTGGGAGGCTTCAGCTGGTCCAGTTGTTAGAGTATTATGATGCATATAGTGGTTTTTGCAGGGTTTGGCCTATTGGATGTCCCTCCAGCTGTGTTTTATTAGGAATTAGGCATTATGTATCTTGTAGGTTTCAGCTTTGTAAGATTTGAAAGGTTTCTTCACTAGATCTCATGAACATCTAGCCAGCGTAAATGTTTTGTCCATAAAAAATTGCTCTCCAAATGTTCTATCCAGAGAATTAATTTGGCATTTAGGAATGCTTCCGTTCCTCCTATCATCTTATCTTCTTTTTAGAATTGGTTGTAATCATGCTAATGCATATACTTTTTATGATTGCCAATCACTGAAACTTTAATTTCGTATACCCACTTGTTTACATGGTTACATAACTTTTGATAAATGCTGTGCATATTCTCCATATGTATCTGTAATTCAAAAGAGCTTTCTTAGCAAAAGAGATAAATCAGTTCAGTTATTTTGGAGACTGGCAATATTTACTTGTTCTTAAAACTGTACACACAAAAAAATAAATATTTAACTAAATGTTTTATTAAAATCACTAGTACTCAAAAAATAGAGAAAAACATAATATATGAGTGCATGAAGAAGAACAACTCTGAAAAGCTATTATTTACAAATGTTTGGCCTCCAGTTTATAAAACTGTTTTGGAAGAAATAGGAGGAAGATGTGTCTGTGTGTTAGTGTATATGTAGTATCAGGGTTGGAGAAAAGGTCAGGTCCCTCATAGATAGCCGTTTTTCTGCCATAAGCTGTTTCAAAATGTAATCTTTCAGCTACTATGCCAGTGCCATTCAGGCTTGCCTTCAGTCATAATCACTCCCATGAAAACTGAAACCTGCAAGATACTGTTAATATCATGTACCTTAACTCTCTGAAAGTGTAGGCCAGCCCCATTGAATACTATTTTCCATAACTTTCTTTTGTCCTGATGTCATTTCACAGGTATTAAAAGTCAACTAGAAAGATTACTCATATTGAAAAATACACTTCCATTACATTTTTAAACCACTTTAAACTGAAAGGATTATTGAAATTTTTATTGACTGATGAGAGATATATACTATGCAGTATTTCATTTGGAATTATTGTTGATTTTTGATTCAATAAATAAGTTTACTAACGTTTTTACAGTTATAACTCTTTTGCTTTGGTGGTGTATTAAGTAGACGTTTGATAAGAATATGATTACTATTTGGTCACTCATAAGAGGCCCAGTTCAACATGTATTGCAGCATAAACTTTTGTCTAAGAGAATACAAGACAAAAGATAAATGAAAGAAAAACTAACTTCATTCATATTGTGAACACTCAGGCACTACGTCAGCTTATAAGACTAGGGGAGATGTGGAGAAGAGAGCATGACCTGATTTGGTGGGAGGGGGAAGGGACCTTGGATAAGGATATACACGGAGGAAAATATGACTTCTTTATTCATGATAAAAATAGATAAATAGATAAATAAAAATGAATTAAAAAGACTAGAAAACTCAAAAGTTGTATAGAATGAGAACATCTTAAAAGCAAAACCAAATTTTCATAAAAAGAACAAATTTAAATTATCAGCCTTGACAGGTGATGATTGAAAATTATTAGAAATAAGTCAAATACCTCATCTGTCTCTCCTTCTGCTCTGAACCCCATCTTTTCCCTTGATGGAAATAGGGCCAAATGCATTATAGAATCTTGACAATTTAAAACCATTATGTGAGAAAACAGAATTCTGCAACAAAAGAAACATAATTGTCCTGACTGGTGACATTCTCATCAATGAGGTAATGGTCTGAGTCATCAAAGCAGCTGTTCTTCCTGTTTGCATCATTTATACATTTTTCAATAAAAAATAATGTCAAGGAGACTCAGAAAAAAATAAAAGGTGATGTATGTCATTTAAAATATCTATATTTGCTTTGGCCAAGTAATTATTCTTTACAGAACACTAACAGATAGATAAGCTAAATTTATCTTGTGAGTATAACTCATAATAAATGATAAGTTATTGTGGCAGAAATTTTTATGCCTTTTATGGAGTTACATTTTATTGTATGTGATAAACTAAGGCATTTCATAATAATTCTTTAAAGAAAAGTAGAATGCAAGTGTTGTGATTATAATTTGGAAATCCTAGAATTGTAATATGTAATTGATTACTTATATTACTTAAGAATGTTGTAATTACTTAATGTAAAGGGAAGATAAATTGGGAAATATCCAAGGTATTAAAAATTGAACAAGAAAAAGCATTGCCACAGTTTTTTTGTGTGTATATTTATCTAAACTCTGTGTGGGTGCTTGCATGTGTGAATGTGTTCGTGTGTGTGTGTGTGTGTGTGTGTGTGTGTGTGTGTGTTTGACACAAAGTTCACTATGTATTACTGATTAAACTGGAACTCATTATATAGACCAGGCTGTTCTTGAATTTAAAGATACTCATTTGTCTCATTACTGAAATACATGATAAAAGGCCTGTGCTACTGGGTCCAGTCTAGTTTTCTTTTTTTCTATTATTATTATTATTATTATTATTATTATTATTATTAACAAAGAAGTCACACTTTCTAACCTTGTATTACCTTATTCAAGGTCCCTACCCCCTTCCACCACATCAGGTCATTCTTTCTTCTCCACAACTCCCCATCCCTTCCCTGGGCAGGCTGCAGGCAGTCCCATGGTCCCACTGCCCCAATATTGCTTAGTTCAGTCTCCACTCCTGGCAGATGCAGTTTTCTCCCCATTCCCTCAAGAGTGAATCGGGTGTTCCTCTAGGGGGAGTGGGATCCAAGGTGTCAGTCCAGGGTGTTTCTGTTCCCAAGCTGTTCAGTGGTTGTGGTTTGCAGCTTGAGCATGCTTTGCTTTTTTCTTGTTTGTTTGTTTGTTTAAAGTCCACTAATGAGTGAGTACATCCCCTGCTTATCTTTCTGAGATTGTGATACCTCAGTCAGGAGGATATTCTCCATATCCATCCACTTGCCTGCAAATTTTAGGATATCATTTTTTCTTACTGCTGAGTAGTATTCCATTGTGTAGATGTACCACAGTTTGTTAATCCATTCTTCAGTTGAGGGACATCTAGGTTGTTTCCAGGTTCTTGCTATTACAAATATCACCGCTATGAACATAATTGAGCTAATGTCTTTGAAGTGTGACTGTGCATCTTTAGGGTATACACCCAGAAGTGGTATTTCTGGGTCCTTGGGGAGATTGATTCTCAGTTTTCTGAGAAACCACCATACTGTATTACAAAGTGGCTGAACAAGTTTACACTCCCACCGCCAATGAAGGAGTGTTCCCCTTGCTCTGCATCCTCTCCAGCATAGGCTATCCTCTGTGTCTTTCATCTTAGCCAATCTAACTGGTGTCAGATGGTATCTCAAAGTTGTTTTGATTTGCATTTCTCTGATGGCTAAAGATGATGAGCACTTTTTTCAGGTGCCTTTCAGTCATTCGTAATTCTTCTGCTGAGAATTCCCTTTTAGGTCTGAACCCAATTTTTTGATTGGGTTATTCAAGGTTTTGGGCTCTAGATTCTTGAGTTCTTTGTATATTGTAGAGATCAGTCCTCTATCACTTGTAGGGTTGGTGAAAATCTTTTCCCATTATGTAGGCTGTCGTTTTGTCCTATTGACAGTTTCCTTGGCTTTACAGAAGCTTCTTAGCTTTAGGAGATCCCCTAAACTATGAAGAAATTTTCTGCCTACTGTATAATTCAAAACAGTTTCAAATGTTTATTTTAATATAATAGTTCCACAGTTTATTATATAAATTAAAACAACAATGTCCCTAATCTGCCACATTATAATCAATAAAGATATTATAAAATAGATAAAATTTATTATTTAAAGAGTTCTATTATATAATTGTTTTATATTGCTTATACAAAAAGTAATTATGTGGATGGATGATTGATCTGATTATGATTAAAATATATTTTGAAGCCTTCACTTTTAAAATACATTGTAAAATTAATAATAATCAAAGGATTATTATTATTTTAAAGTGGTGTATATTTACAGAATTCTGCAAAATAAAATTGATTTAAAATTTCTTTTTGGTGTTTTCCAATTAAAATATCAAAGGATCCACATGAAAAAATGTATTATATAAGAATACCAGTCAAATTTTATTTACATTTAAATTGTTTTATCTGGAATAAAGGAAACTAACACTGATTGAAGTGAATTTGTGAAGATAAATACTGTAAAATATATAACAACAAAATAACAGTGATATAGCTCTATGACTGTTATTATTCTAGCCTGTAATTTTATATTGTAATTTCTAGTAACATATGGAACGATTTCTGCACCATGTCATATAAAACTCAGATATGAATGACAGGGAGGTGAAGAAAAACTGTCAATTTTCTTTTTATGTATTGAACATTAAGAAGAAAAAAGTCAATTATATTGACAAAAAGCACACAAAACTTTTTCTTGTGAACTCCCTTTAAGATGTCCTCAATACTGTATCTTTTAAAGAAATTTCAATACAAATGTGTCTTTTATATAGTAATAGATGTTAATAAATAATAATAATAATAATAATAATAATAAAAGACTTTCTATCCCATTTTCCTTCTCTTGCTGTGACACTAACTTCTGCAATGGTTTTGTTCTGTCTCTGAAATCTTGGCAGGTATACACAGTGTATTCATGCTGTGGAACTCTATGAGGTAAATTATTAATGCAGTACAGGTTCCACCTGGTTCTTTTGGGATGTTTGTCACCATGCTGTAAGAGAATAGCTAGATTTGATTGAGGCCAGCTGTGTGCTCTTGGCTTAAAGTTGCAAGTGGGGTCCCAGCTAATAGCAATCCAGTACACTCCACATGTGCTTAGGTAAGCAGTAATATTGTTAGTGTTTGAGACAAGAAGCCACAACATCACAAAAAGCCACCTGTAAAACTGCATAGTGGAGCCCAGTTAGCAAATAGACTTTTGACAAAAATTAAATGACTCTTGTTGTGTTGGTGTGTGATTCATTGCATGACAGAAAAAAAATGCTGTCACGTATTCTTATGAATGGATTGTTTCTCCAGTAAAACTCTTTCAGAGAAAACTAATTTTTTTTTTAATTTTTGAGTGACTATTCACTGACCATAGCTTCTGGTTTGAAGAGGAGGACATATGTCCACTTCTTTCAGCTCTAGCACCTTATTGGTGATTCTGTCTCTGTGATGTTCATATTTATTTTGGTCCTATTGTGATAGGCAGACCTTATTTTCTTAATGTCCTCCATCCTCTCTGAGTCTTACAGTTTGCTAACCTGTGCTACCACTGTGTGAATTTATATATGAAACCACTATTTTATTTCATGCATCTATGTGTCCACTTCTGTGTTACTATCAATTTTTTTTAAACTATGGCTCTGGATTTTAGCTTGACATTTGAGTGATATATATCCAGTATTATTCAATTGTGTTCAGTTTTCTAGTATTTTTTGTGCTTACATGGGAATTGTAAAGTTGATTTTCTCTTCTTGTGAATAATGATATTGGAATTTTAATAAAGATTAAATTCAGACTATATATTATAAATTGATAATTGATAAAAAATAGTCATTATTATGATAGTCATTCTTCCAGTTAATGAACCAAAGAAATTCTTGTGTTTTTATTTTGTCCTTTAATTACTTTTTTCAGTGTTTAAATCTCTCAATGTTCAGGGATTTACTTTCTTACATAAGTTTATCACAGGTCTTTTATTTTATTTTTTAGAGAATATTGAATGAAATTTGTGGTGATATGTCATATATTTAATAAGATAGGACTGGGATAGCAGAAAACAAAATCACCCACAGTTAAACCATTAACGTAAGAGAGTGGTGACTCATGCCTTTAATCTCATAACTCAGGAGACAGAATTTTCTGGATTTCTGTGAGTTCAAGGCCTAACACCCAAATAGTAGTAGCTCAGACCTTAATTTAAGCTGCTATATTATAATACTAACTCTAGGATTATGATAAAGAGTTGAACTTGGAAGTAAAACAGCATAGCTGGGAAGATATTTAAGACAGGATACAAAAATTCATTCATTTTGTTGAAATGATCAGCCAGGCTGAGGACTCTTCCAAATAACATTTGCCCTGTTTCTTCTGAGAAACTGGCTGGGTGAGAATTCACTGTAGTCTGTTTCCTGTCTCTGGGAGTCCAGGTTCTCCTCAATATCTGGCTTGGGTTTTCATTGTATACTAATTAAAATTTTAACAATAGGAATTAATTTTCATGTTTTGCAGTACCCTTGTCATTAGTATACATGAAAGGTTCTAACTTGGGTATGTTATGTTTGTGCCTTGCCACTTGGCCTACTATATTTATAATCTCTCAGAGATTTCTGGGGTATTATTCCAGATCTTTCATCTATAAAATCATATTTACATTAAAGACATTATGATTTCCACATTTCTATATTCTTTATGTTCTTCAGTTGAATTATTGTTCTTTATTGAAGAGTAATCAGAAAATGGAAAGCTCTCCCATGTTCCTGAATTGGTAGAATCAACATAGTAAAAATGACAATTCTACAAAAGGCAATCTACAGATTCAATGCACTGCCCATCAAAATCCCAACACAATATTTTTTGGATCTTGAAAGAACAATACCCAATTTCATTTGGAATAACAGGAAAGCCAGGATTGCCAAAACAATTTTACTCAACAAAAGATCCTCAGGAGGTATCACCATCCCTGACTTCAAGCTGTACTATAGAGCTACAGTAATAAAAACAGCCTGGTACTGGCATAAAAACAGACTTGTGGACCAATAGAATAGAATTGAGGATCCAGACATTAACCCAAACACCTATGGACACCTGATCTTTGACAAAGAGGCCCAAAACATTCAATGGAAAAAAGATAGTATTTTTAACAAATGGTGTTGGAATAGCTGGACAGAAGTGTGTAGAAAAATGCAAATAGATCCGAGCCTGTCACTTTGCACAAAACTCAAATCCAAGTGGATCAAAGACCTCAACTTAATCCCATCCACTTTGAACTTGATAGAAAAGAAAGTGGGAAATACACTTCTACAAATTGGTACAGGCAACCACTTTCTAAATATAACACCTGTGGCACAGACACTAAGACCGACAATCAATAAGTGGGATCTCCTGAAGCTAGGAAGCTTCTTCAAAGCCAAGGACACTGTCAATAGGACAAAATGACAGTCTACAGAATGGGAAAAGATTTTCACCAACCCTACAAGTGATAGAGGAATGATCTCTAAGATATATAAAGACCTCAACAATCTAGAGCCCAAAACATTGAATAACCCTATCAAAAAATGGGGTTCAGATCTAAAAAGGGAATTCTCAGAACAGGAACTATGAATGGCTGAAAGGCACCTGAAAAAGTGCTCTTCACCTTTAGCCATCAGAGAAATGCAAATCAAAACAACTTTGAGATACCATCTAACACCTGTTAGATTGGCTAAGATAAAAGGCACAGATGACAGCCTATGTTGGAGAGGATGCGGAGCAAGGGGAATACTCCTCCATTGTTGGTGGGAGTGTAAGCTTGTTCAGCCACTTTGAAAAACAATATGGTGGTTTCTCAGAAAATTGAGAATCAATCTCCCCAAGAACCCAGCAATACCACTTCTGGGTGTGAACCCTAAAGAGGCACATTCACACTCCAAAGGTATTAGCTCAACTATGTTCATAGCAGCATTATTTGTAATAGCAAGAACCTGGAAACAACCTGGATGAAGAATGGATTAACAAACTGTGGTACATCTACACAATGGAATACTACTCAGCAGTAAGAAAAAATGATATCCTAAAATTTGCAGGCAAATGGATGGATTTGGAGAATATCCTCCTGAGCAAGGTATCACAATCTCCGAAAGATAAGCAGGGGATGTACTCACTCATTAGTGGTCTCTATACAAACAAACAAGAAAAAAAGCCAAGAATACCCAAGCGACAAACCACAACCACTGAACAGCTTGGGATTCGAAACACCCTGGACTGATCCTTCAGACCCCACTCCAACTATAGGAATACCTGACTCACTCTTGAGGGAGGGGGGACCAAACTGGATTTGCCAGGAGTGGAGACTGATCCAATCATTATTCGGTCAGTGGTACCATAGGACTGTCTGCTCCCTGCCCAGGGAGGGTATGGGGTGTTGTGGAGAAGAAAAATGACCTGATGTGGTGGGAGGGGGAAGGGACCTTGAATAAGGTTATACAGGGATGGAAAAAAAATTCAGAGGGAAAGCTGAACACAAAGTAAATATATGTGTAGCAATCTTATTTGCATTATCACCCTTTATAAGTCATGCTTATGATTTTTATCTTCTTTATAGTTATTGTTAACTTTTCAGCATTTTAAATTCATTTTACTGTTTTTTTTGATAAATACAAATAAGTAAAGAAGAAAAAAAACAAAAAAGTTTTGTATTATAAGTTATATAATAATATCAACATACCTAAACATTTCAGCAGGGTTCAAAAATGTGTTTAATTTTTTTTAAAAAAGGTTTGAGTGACAAAAGTCAAGCTACAATATGATTCCAATATTGTGGATACTATGGAAGAGCCAAGAATTAGCTACATAAATGAAATGATTGAAGATATGATAACCCTAATCATGTCAGAGAAAGACATGGCTTCCTGTTAGTGTTTAGAGTCAATATTTGTAGTAATCAATACAAGCAACTCTTAATATGTACACTTAGACCATTATATAACTGGAGAGATCTAGCAGAAAATATTTTGAATTCTATCAACAGGAAGCAATAACAGAAAACTATAGCTGATACAAATTAATATATTTCATTTCCCCAAGATAATGAACAAGTTAAAATTTTTCACTTGCTTTCTATTTCATATTTTAAATAGATTTTTTTCTAAATTATTTCTTAATCATGTTTGTAGCAAATCAAGTGAGTTAAAACCATGGAAGTATATATTTTAAATTTCTCCTTGGTATAATTATCAACTTAAAGTGATACAAAACTTATTGAAGATTATTAATGTTATTGCACTGGTAAATACATCACCTTAATTTAATTTCCAGGGACATGAATCTATTTTTCCATGCATTACATACAAATTGAAAGCATGTAGATAATGGTAGCTTTATTTAAATAAAATGCAATTTTCTAGTTTTTTCAATTTTATATCTTAGACTATAAAACCATTCTCTGGGAAGTATAAATTGTAGGGTATGAATTTTGTGTCTGCTGTAATAAGATATAAAAATAAGTAGAAAAAATTGGTAGTAGCATTGAAAGATATTGATTGGGAGACACCATAGATTACAAAGCTGTTATCTGCACAGGAAATTTAAAACAAAAACTAATGTTTGCTATTTTGCGAGTATCAGGGGAGTGAAAGATTCTCAAATATTTTTATATTAAAAAATATTTGAGTAAAAGTTCTAAACACATTTCAAAGTGATATTTACACAATTCTTTTTCTACATTAAAGACATATATCCTGAGCATTTATCAAGCGATAAAACAAATTATAAAAAGAGATAACCACAAATTTGGAGTAATTCATTAAAATTTTATGTCATTATATACTATCTATAATCATATAAGATATGCAGTATAGATAGAAAATCATTATGCATAATATATGTAATCCACAAATAAACATGTATACAATCACATAGAATATATAATTTAAAAAATATTTTATCTTTAATTCACCAAAAATGTAAAGCAGTAATATAAAAATCATGTTGTTAAGAATTTTTTCATATACTACTTCAAAATACACAGATAAATATTCATGTATATTCTGTTTGAATTCATAATTATGAAATGTTTCAAGCTCACATAATTTTTATTTATTTCTTAGTACCTCTCTTTGTGATTACTAATTTAAGAAAATGTTCTTCAGAAAACTGCAATATTACAAATACAAATATCAACATGGAGCAATTTTAAAGATAGATTTAATTTAAATGGTTGAGGTAATAATCTTTATATCTTAACATTCTCTCATTTGACAACATATTGAGCTATTCTCAGAAATTATAATGTTCTTGGAAATTTCCAACTACAGGATTAATCTAAAGGCAGTTAAAAGTATATGCTTTCCAAAAAGAGCTTTCAAGAAACAAATAGAATTTAACTACATATTTTAATGAAAATATCCAAGAAGGAACTAATAATAGAAATTAAACAAACTATACAAGAGTGCCAAAATATCCAATTCATTTCGATTGTCTTTAAAGAGAATTATTATTGTGCTGTATCCCAAGATCAGGGAGTATTCTTTAGCACTTTGCAATGACATTACTTAAATATCAGAGACATTCCAAACTGTAACAAATTATTATGGAATATGGGTGTAATCAAATTAACTGTGACCATTTCACAATAATAATAAATCAGAGATATATATTTAAAAAAAGACTTCAAGCTGAGACATAACAGTTCCCTTCAGGGAGAGGTTAATACAACTCAGTGCCAAGGACACAGAGCCAGGAGTCAGGTGAAAGCAAACAGTTAATTCCTTTATTCAGCAATGGAAAGAGCCTTAGACACCCTACTCCCAGTACCTAGGCTGAATCCCAATCTGATGATATTGAGCAGACAACTTTCATTGGCTGGCTACAATCTCTGACAGTGCTTGTTGTTATGGCAGACTCCAGGTTAGCTCATAAAAAAGTACGTTATATGCATGTCTTAAAAACTTGTCTGAGCCAATTTCCTCAACCCTATGTACCTATCCTACAACATCCTACATTTTTTATTTTATTATGTGGGCACTCAGTGGGAGTCAGAATTTTTTTCCCTCACCTAGTTGGCCCTGACTCAAGAGGACTCAGCAACTAGAGTGTGACTGTCTTACCTTGGTTTGCCCAACAAGCTCTCACCTATCATTGACTATCAGTACTTGAAGAACCTCTATTTCTGAAGATTCTTCTGAGTAGAGAGGATTAGGCAATACCTTTTTGAATTTCAGAGAACTGAGCATGCTTAACCTCCTGTGGAGGACTATCTAAGAGTCATTAAAACCTACAGAGTCCCCTTAGCCACTGCTAACTGCTATTTGATGTGCTTCAAGAACACATAAAAAGAAAAGGATAAAAAGTACCACTCTGGCAATCAAAATATATGTGAGCATCCAAGAAGAATCAAATAGTCAAAAGGTTAATTTGTTATTGTGACAAATTGAAGATGCATTATATGAAAGAATGAAATGGAGCCACTGGATAAATGAAAAATAGGAGGGGGGAGGTAAAACAAAGTACTTCCTCCAATGACCAAGTGAGCTCTCTTTGTTGTTGGTGGTCAGCACCAACTTCAGAAAGGGTAGGCCTAGGAAAGAATTGGTGATGAATATCAGAGACAAAGAACAGGAATTCATGGCCACTGGCAATAGAATGGGGAGGGGGGAAGAAGGGAACCAGAGCCCACAGTTTCTCAACTTTTGATGGAATAAAAGGGACCATGCTAGTGAGTATGTCCATTACCCAGCTAGAAACAAATTTTTGGTGAAAGCATGCTGATCCATTGTCAGGCCTACATCTCTTGCTGAGACCCATTATGTTAAAGTGCACACTGTGGAAAAATACAAGCATACCCTCTCCCATGAGTCAGCAATAGGGATGATGGCTGCTGTTGGAAGGAGATAGGGTCTTTCCATATTACTAGGGATGGAGGTGTGCCCGAGAAATAAACAGTGTTTTCCCTGAAAGGGCAAGAGGACATACAAAGGAGAACCAAGTACCTATTATTACATAAACATATCTAAGATTTCAAAAAGGAGCATAATGCATGATATCCACCTGCCAAATGGCATTAGACAACAAGTCTCAGGGATTAACCCCTGCATTTTTTGTGCCAGCTATTGTACCTTAAGGCTAAGTTGGAAGGACTGGTCAAACTTCATGGTGACCTTAAGTAAGTCAAAATGTGCATAGTGTATCTATAGAAGGTGCCTAGTTTGCCATAATACTTCCCCAAATCCCCTAGATGTCCAGAGGACCATTGCCAATAAGGATCTTTGGAGATTATGGCATTGTGCACTGGAGGTGAATACAATGGCCAAAACCTTTTGTAGCAAACTTCAGATTCTTGAGTAAGTTGACCTTAGTGAAAAGATAGGTAGGTCCCACCACCGCCATCCATAAACAAAGGTAGCTCATCTTTTCATTAATGGTGGGTAAAATAGATTTTAGCCAATTATCTATGTCACATAATTGTGAGAGTGAATAAGTGTTTGTAATTTCCATCTCAAAGAAGAGAGGGAGAATCTGTCTAGCAATAGAGATCCCCAAAGAAGAAAAGAGGGGACTACCTGGACTTTGTCTTATGCAACAATCAGATGCAATAATGTAAGATAAATAATATCTCTGTTGTAATCCTTTAAATAGGTTGTATCTGGATATGCAAGAAGGAGATTGACCATATAATGGACCAGAAGGATATCCTTAAGGACATTAATTAAAGCCTAGGAGACATATAGTTGCCATATCATTGGAGTGTTCCTCATTCCCTGGGGCAAAGCAGTCCATATCAATATCAAGAGGTATCAACCCCTTGGCAGGTTTATGCATATTTGGTTCCCATACAGTGAATTCAAAATTATATTAAACCTGTAGCACTAGAGAAATTTGAAAGAAGCAATTCTTAATATATAAAACAAACAAGATGGAGAAATACTGCTATGGTGGGGGAGACTTGCCTATGTGCACCCATATTTTTCCATTTGATCATTAACTACACATAGATCTTGCAGGAGGTGATAACATCCCATTCTCTTTTTGATAACAAATACAGTGCTATTATGTTTAGTTGTTGACAGTTATATATGCCCCATAATTAGCTGTTCTGCAACCAGTTCCTTCAGGATTTATAGGTTGTATTCAATTGTAGTCCACAGTTTCACCTCTACTTCTTGATCTGAAAGCAACATCAATGAAATTGAGATAGGGAGCTCAATCATGGTGGATATCATGGACATAGTGGCTCTTATCATTGGAGGTGCAGATCTCATGTAGGATCATGGACCACAAGACCTACTTTTTCATGGAAATCAATGTCATCAATGTCATCTGTAGTTAGGTCAAAACCTTTATCGTCTATAATATCTATGCCCCATATGTTCTTAGGTACAGTGGGAAATGATAGAGTGAATTGTTTACCAGGTATTAACATGCCATCAAGATCCTTCCAATGGAGCAAACAGGTGGTATCTTAGAATTTTATTGGCCTCCCACAGTACTGAAGGGTGGAGTTGTTTTAAACTTCCAATGAGGTAAGTGAAGAACCTCAGGCTTGATTAGAATGATAGGAACCACATTCATGTCCACTAAACTTTTGACAGGCTATCCACAAAGATATATTGTCAACATTGGGGAGCGTAGAAAAATGAGCATTGTTTAACTAATTTTTGGATTACCAGAGCCTCTTCTTACTGGTGGGCCTGAGGATTTTAATTTTAAGGAGCTGGTACTTTGGCAGGCTGTGTTCTGCAACCTCTTGCCTCATGAAACCCTTATCACATCTGGGGCATCCAGTCCTATATTTCTTCTTAGCCGTGGTAGTCACAGGGCAGATTACCTGCCCTGCTTGCCGAATCCCTAGCAAGTTCTATTTTTCTGGAAGCCCTAAGGTGTGTTATTAGAATGATGCCTGTCTGCAAGAAGAGAATTCAAGGAAGTGGCAAAACAGCAATGGGATCAGATCTGAGATAAAGATCTCTGGTGACTAGTACTCATTTCTGAATGTACTCCCTGCAGACAGCTACAACAATTTTGTGGACAACTGTGATTGCATTGTCTTTGCTAGTGTGTACACTAAGCTTCTCCCAAACCATATGTTTCATTAACATTTCTCTGGTAGGGCCTTTGTCTACTTTCCCTTATACCTCTTTACTAACATGAGTCAGAAAATGTGTGAAGAGCCCTCTTGGGCACTGAAGAAAGTTGCAGAAGTAATCCGAGGGATTGTGGGGGAGTGTGTGTCTTAAGAGTTTTGAAGAGCAGGTTTAGAAGCTGTTGATAGTGGACTTGAGCACCAATTCATGCCAGGTTTGCAAAATGGATATATTTTCCTTGACCTGTGAATATATCATACACAGGTTACCAGAATGCTAAGTAAGATATTCCTTCAGAACTGGGATTCTGCCTGATCATAATAGGCCAATTTCTAATTAAGAAGCAGATCCTGCATGGCTTAGAATAGACTATACCAATTAAAGTAAATCTGTAGTTGCATTGCCCATTGACTAAGTACCTATCCAAATTCAGGTAAATCTGAGTTCAACTCTTTAGCTATCTTTTCAATGAGGGAGAGTTCAGATAAGGGGCTCAGAATCCAGGGATGGACATTTAGGTCCAATTTGACTCAGAGTGCTGGGGTAGAATATGCAATGACAGTGGCACAGGCTGCGAGAATTGTAAGATGCCTGATACCACAGGAGTAGTCACCTCCTGAGGCAAAGGCAGGTAGTACTGGGGTAGATTACCCCAAGAATACCACAGCAAAGATGTGGCTTCTTATGGTTGGGTGGAGCAGAGGGAGGAGCAGCAAATAGGATCTTAATGACATCTGCAGTCTTTTTGGAAGATTGGACTAGGCCAAAGTGTCTGCCTCCTCCTCAGATTTCATAGAAAGATCAGATATGGAAGTGGTAGAATGATAAAATATTGTCCATTTTGTAGATGGACACAGTAGGCAATCAACAGTCACAGAGAAGATGTCAGTTAACAAAGATGCAAATTTGTGTTGGTCCTTTAAGTCTTGTGTTTAGAGGGTGACATATGATTTTTTAGGCCACAACAGTGTGGCCACAAGGTCTCCTCAAACAGATGATATTTGGGAGCCCAGACTTGGTTCTGCCTCTTGTGGTGCAGGGGTCAGCCCTTATTTGCAGGCAAACCAAAATAGAAAAAAAAATGTGCCTTCCTAACCAGAAAGACAAGCATAACAGACAACATAAAAGAAAGCTCACATGTACAAGAGATCAAAAGAATAGCACACTGAGGGGTTTTCTCATGGAAGTATGCTCTGAGTGTGGAGAGGGAAATGATTAGAACTTTGTTTAGGGTGCCAGATGTTACTGAGTCTTAATGGTTACTGAGAGAGAGGGCATGAGAAGATGAAGAACTAATGACATAGAGCCTAGGAGTCAGGTGAAAACAAATGGCTAACTCTTATTAAGCAATGGGAAGAGCCTTAGATACCCTCCTCCTAGCACCAATCTGATGACATTGAGCTGTCACCTCTCATTGGCTGGCCAGGATCAGAACCTCTGATAGTACCTGCTGCTATGTTCTCAGGCAGAATCCAGGTTGGCTTATATGTAGGTTCATTATTTGCATACCTTACAAACTCCTTTAAGCCAATTTCCTTGAGTCTATGGGCAAATTATACAACAAAGGCTAAGTTTCTCAGAAAGGATTTATGATTCACCACAAGTGGACTGTCAGTACCAGAGAATTCAGAAGGAGAAAGAAGAGCAACTATTGATCTGCAATAAAACAATGGAATCATCTCCAGTTCTGTAACAGGAAGCATCAGGGTGAAGGATAGCTTTGATTACAGGCTGATCAGGTTGTCAGTATATCTTCCTCCTAGCATGCATGTTGTATGAATCACTATATGCATTTTTTTCTATATGTGTATGCTGCATTAGCAATCAGTGGTGATGTATATGCCCCATTTAGTAGTTTTATGTTTTAAATTTCCCAAAGGTTAATCATAGTTTTTTTTTTTAAGATGCTAAAGAATAATCACAAAGAAAAATATTCTGTACCTTGCAGATGTAGAATGTTGCTTCCTTTTATTGATTCAACAAACAACTACTTACCAAGTATATTCCACAAACATTTTAAGTAAAGCAGATTTAAAGGTGAATATGAAATGAGACCTGCCCTTAAGTTTCTCATTTGCAGAAGGAAAAAAAGTAAAAGTTCTTTTGGATTTCAAAATTGTAATATATAATATAGTGATAAGGAAAGTATCAGGAAATAAAATCAATATACGCAATACTTTTGAACATGAAGGCAATTAAATATTCCAGTTCACCCTAAAATAGGCTGCATGAGGTTCAGACATAAAGCAAAGCTGAAGATTGTTGGTGTTTCCTCAGAGTACAATGACCACTAATATTCTAATCTTTCTTTCTAATCTTTACAATTCATTACTTCTAACCTACCTTTTTTAATGAGATCTCAAATCTACAAATAATATTATTATATTGTAAGCCCAGATGTATTCTCTATTTTTCTTTATTCCTAAAGAGTACAGAAAAGAAAATATACATCAAGTGATATTTATTAAATAATATAGCATTATATCTTGTTATAATTTTTAAATTTCCTGGGAATATTCTAAATGTTTAACTTAGAAGGTCATCAATATATATATATATATGTATTGTGTAAAAGCAGATGGAATGTGAATTGTTATTGAACCATTCAATGTAACAAGTCAAATTCAAATAGGCAAGAAAGCATTCTCTAAATGATTTCATTATAATAGATGCTGCTCAACAAATGTCTTTGCCTCTATTACCAGTAAGATAGCTATTGCAGATACTTATTTTTTTATAAGTTAGTACTTAACTACGGGGGAAGTATTAATTACCTTAGGTATTTATCTGAAAATTATGTAAAACTTCTAAAGCTATCATATATATATATATATATATAGCCTTCTAGAAAATTGTGATATATAATGTATACTCCACCTTTGAAGATTTTAAGCAATTGGTAAGTTATATATGATATATTTTGCATCATATATATGGCATTGTGTAGAAAAAAGTTTCTAGCCTGGGGTAGCCCCAATATTTGAACCAGCAGTCTCAAATAATCACACAGGTTTTATATTAATTACAAACTGTTTAGCCTATGGCTCAGGCTTATTGCTACTTAGCTCTTGCATTTAAATAAACTCGTTTGTACTCATCTATGTTTTGTCACTTGGCTCATGGCTTACCTGTACATTCACATTTTGCCTACTCTGGGAAGCAGTTTTTAGTATCTTTATCTGACTCTGCCCTCTGTCTACTTTATTTATGTTTGGAATTTTTACATGTCTAGAAGGTGAATTGCCATAGGCCAAAAGAGATCCTTTGTAGTCCAATGGTAATTCACAGTATACAGAAAGACATCCCATATCAGTGATTTTTTTTTTGGAAAAAAGAAAGTATATGGAAAACAGCAGAGATAAAAGAGAGTCATAGAAGGAAAAACAGTAAAAAGTGAGAAAAAAACAAAATCATAGTACAAAATTTATTTCTTTTTTATCAGTTGTGAAGAAATAAAATTGAGCTGGAGTAATTTGTACTACTTACATATTTTTCAAATTTTTTTCAGAGTAAGAGGGAGACATAAAAATAAACCATTTGGTCTAATAATACTTGAATATGTAAACTTTAAATTATCAAATCTGTAATTATATTTCCAACTAATTTGTGGTAAAATGTTTTAGTTCTTTCCTTTTGCTATGATAAACAATTAATATTCAGGCAACTTATGGAAGAAATAGATTTTTTATATTTCTAAAAGGGTAAGATTTCATTATGGTGGGAGGCATGACAACAGGAGATAGGCATAATGTCAAGAAGCTGAGAAAAAAAAATCATCAAATGTAAGCATGAGGCAGAGAAGCTCTGAAAATGATGGGATACTTTTTATCTCTAATCCATAGGTGAATACTCACCTTAGCAAGGTTGCACCCCTGAAAACCTCACCATGCAGAACCACAAATTTAAGACTGACTTTATAAATATCTAGGTCTGTGGAGAAAATTTTTCTTTCAGAAGATTCCATATGCAAGGTGATGGTGTCCTTCACTGAAAGAAATATGACTACTTCAATATGGTATGGACTAAAAAGAATATCCAGAGAAAGAAACAAAACACATTTTTTTCTCTATACTTTTTATTATTATTATTATTATGAACAAAGAAGTCATGCTTTCTATCCCTGTATATCATTATTCAAGGTCCCTTCCCTCTCCTGCCACATCAGGTCATTTTTTTCTTCACCGCAACTCCCCATCCTCTCCCTGGGGAGGCAGCAGACAGTCCCATAGTCGCACTGACCCAATATCGCTTATTTCAGTCTCCACTCCTGGCAGATCCAGTTTTCTCCCCCCTCACTCAAGAGTGAGTCATGTGTTCCTTTAGGTGGAGTGGGATCCGAAGAGTCAGTCCAGGGTGTTTCTGATCCCAAGCCATTCAGTGGTTGTGGTTTGCAGCTTGAGCATGTTTGGCTTCTTTCTTGAACAAAATAGATTTTTAAATTAACAAATTACAAAGAATTTTAAAGCAATTATTTGTTTTATACACAATTTGTAAGATGATTGAGATAAAAGCAATATTTTATGGTAATAAACATATTTTCTTAATTTTACATTAATAATTAAATCTTGCATGACTATTTCATACTCAGTATGAATAATATCTTCATTGACAAAGTTTATCAAAAACTTGATATTATACTTATCAGTGCTGTTTTTCATAAAAATATAAAAGCAAAATGGCAGAAGTATGTTTATGGCCATTTCAGAAATTGTTACAAATTTTATCCTAATCACAAGACAAAATTCACTTAGCCTTATCAAAAAATAAATGCAAATCCAATTAAAATGACAAACAGAAACTTTTATACTTAGACATTCTAGCACAAGTTTAGGACATATAAATTTGAAAATAAATGCTACTGAAAGACAGCAAATAAATGTTAAAGGAATCTTTGCTGTCTGTAATTAAACTATTCTTTTATGTGAGATCAAACAAATGTTTTATATACAATATAGTGTTGCTGTCCATAACAGAAAATAGCCTTGAATTAGAATTGGCATGTCCCCAGCAAAGGCCATTGTTGTTAGCTATTTGTCAGTATGTATAGAGTTGAAAGCAGTGTGTATGAGCCTCCCCACCCCAATATAGCACTGAAGTCTCCTGTTGCAAGTGAGGGCTGCCCAACAACATAGAGTCATTACACTCTGGATTTAAATGAAGTTTCAGTAGTTACATATTCAGTAACATTTTGCTGTTGACAAACATTTTGCAACCTCACATTCAATAAAATGACCCCAAATGAAGTTGTGACCCACAGTCTAAAAAGTGGGAAATGAATTTACAATAACATGGAGTGAAAACATTTTGAGGGAAAGAAAAGGAAATTGTATAAGCATGATATACTATTCCCTCATAGAACCAGACTTGGTCTTGGTAGAGATGTATTGAAGTACAAATCACAAGTGAGTTCTGTGGACTGACTAGTCCCAACTGTTCTACAGCTACCAAAAGGATTCTGATCATGTTAAGAAGGAAAGAATTTTAAATTAGAAATTTTGCACTAAGAAATTTCCTCCATATATTATGGGTTCATTGACTTTGTGGTGTAAAAGGAAGCAGATGGACTATATGAGAAAATCTAATCAGGCAAATTTAAGAGACTCTCTTAAAAACTGAAAATAAAAAAATTAACTATTCATCTTCTGCAGCCTATTCCATGCATAGAGGATACATGCTTAGTAGGAACAGGATGTTGCTTGTTTTCTGAAGCCATCAGAGGCTAGATGGTGGTATATTAAGCCACATTCCAGTAGTCAATTTCTATGACTGCTGATAATGAAAAAAAAAGAAACATTTTTTGAATGATGACAAGACATATATATTTCCTATTCCAGTAATCTTTTGAAACTTATCAGATTCTATCACCTGAAAAAATAAATTGGTTTTAGTAAGCAAAATGGCATTTGGAGAAATATTCTATAATAATTATGATATGTTTTGGGAATAGCATGGCATTGTAATTTAAATACATACACACTTCAAAATACAAACATTTTCAAAAAAAGTTTTAAAAAGTGAAGTTTTTCAATTCAAGATCAGGTAAGAGATTAGGAAACTAATATCTTAAATTATGAAGATCAATTAAAATAGAATTAGTCCAAGATACATTCATAGAAGCCAAGTAGGCCTCTTTTCAGATGCAGTTTCCATTTATTCTTGTATGTTTTGCAGATTGTAATTTAAGTACAATATCTATCCCTTTACTTCTCTTTCTCCATTGCAGCCCGCAATAGCTCTCTCTCCTCTCCTTCAAAATTATGTCTTCTTTTTACACTGCTATTGCATATTCATATATTCTACACATGTATTCTACATATTCCATAACTATAGTCCCAATATATATGTAAAAATGCAATATATATCCTATACATTATATTCTACGTAATATATAGAATTTATTTTATACATGCATTATATGAAAAATATGTAATGTATTTTGTATAAGATATATAATGTATTGTGTATAAAATAAATAACATCTGTATATTTCCAAATATAACTTTATGAGTATATATAATGTTATTGAGCATATTTGTTCAAGCCTGTGTATTAGGTACAGGACAACAAATTATTATCCTGTGTCCTGGGGAGGGCTCTCTTTCTTGATCCCAGGTTTTTTCAGTTGTCTGTAGTTCTTTTTATGGATGCGGTCTCATGGGGTTTGTCCAGCCTAATTTGATGTGCTCAGAGTTGTCATCCTTGTACCTCTCACATTTGGCAGTCATTGAGTTAATGGACATTCCTTTGTTGTTACTAGGAAACAATCTTACAGCCCACTCTATTATTCTTTGGCTCTTATGGTAGTTTCAATTCCTCCTCCCCAGTGTTTCATATTTTGTGCATGTATTCACTTTGACTGAACTTCACAACTCTGTATTCTGATTGGTTGTAATAGTTTCCATCTGTTACAAACAAATGATTTCTTCGTGAGGAGTAAAGACTATACTTATCTGTGGATATGAGTACAAATTGTTAAGACTGTTGTTAGAGATTATGTAGGTTTAGTAAGTTAGTGATTTTAGATTTTTTTCATATTTCAATAAAATAATTTTATTGATCCTGAGTAGTTACCTAGATTTTCAGTGCCAGACACAATATCCATCTTGTGCAGGTTTTAATTGAAGTTATCATTCTGTTGGTTACTGCAAAGGTGTGTCTATCATGACTATACAAAAAGGTTATTGTACCATGTGTTTTATAGGAGTCAAATCTGGGTAAGATTATTAATTGCCTTTATCCATTGGAATTTTTTACAGCATCTTCTGGTACCATTAAATTAAGTCCTTAAGATAGGAGTATTCAGGTCAATTTCAGCTCTGGGATTTCTCATCCCTGTTTTTGAAGTGCATGGTATCTTTAGCAATAAAGACTTACCTGCCACCTCTCAGGGGCAGTTGAAGGCAATAACAACAGCTATACACGTTGTGAGTCTCTTTGCCATTGACAAAAACAAGACAGAATATTTTTTATGTATAACATTAAAAGTATTGTTAAGCAGTCTTTAGCTCTTAGAGAAAGCATTATCAACACAGATGTAAAAAGTTCACTAAAAATAAAGTTGATACTGATACACTAGAAAATTGTCAGAACCAATGTAAATATTAAAGGCATAAAAATATTTCACATAAGATTGTACAGCAAAATGCCTTTTATTAGAGCATATTGTGTCACCATGGTGCAGTAGTTTCTAAATTAAAAAGCCCAAAAATGTTCTTCATATTAAAAATAAATAATTTTCAATCATTTAAATAATCAAAATTTGACAAATTGCTCAAAGAAAAAATACTTTACATATATAGTAAAGTCCCTTTATCAAACTATTCTGAATCAAAAGTTCAGAGTTAAACATCAAATTTGCAAATGCCATTTTGAAAAAAAGATAGCAAAATAATAATTTAAAAAATATACTCAGAACAATTAAATGCTACAGAACATCATTCAAAGGAACTATATAAGGAATCATTGCCATATAGTTCTCTGCAGTGGGTGAAATATCTAAAACTATTTGCACAATGGTTATGACCTGTAAATTGATGCACCCAATCTAGAAAAATTTTAATAGTTTCCTGTGTGTAGATTATATTAACAACATAATATGCTTATTGTTTCTTGAAAGCTAGAATGTATTAAGTAATTGACAATAACCAAGACTGTGTTGAGTACAAAGATAATTTGTAGATACTATAGATAAGTTTTATAACCAAAATAATGTTGAGAGGAAGATAGTTGTTCAAGAGCTTCTGGAACTTTAGCTTACTCTTCCTATCTTTGGGAAGCTGAACAAGCTGTTTGTTTGTTTTTAAATTGGTCTCAATGAGCATAGAGATACTTGGTATGTAAGTATTTAAAAAGTATTTTTACTAGAATTTATTTGTGCCTTATTGATTTGAATTTCAATAATAATGTTACCTGGAATACATTTGCTTAAAATCAATTTTATCAATTGCAAAGTTTAAATAAAGACAATATGCTGCTATTTGGATAATGAGTAACATTTATTTTATCCACTAGTGTATCCAATGGGATGCTGAGATAAATCACATATATTTACACAGAACTGAGACTTAATTAAGATACACTTTATTGTGTATATAAGCTTCATCAGTAATATATAATAGGATCTGTGAAAATAACTATTTTATATTTTAAATCCTTTATATTACTATCTACTACATGTCTTTATGAGATCGTGATAAAATGCTCTGACTACAAAATGGTGTGAAATGGTGTGTGGTTCCGTCTCAATTCATGTAACTTGTGATTCTTATTAATAAAAATGAAATTATTATTATATTATAATCTTTTCATAAATTTTCAGGTGGTTCAAATTTTAAAACTCTATGAAATTATTCTTTAAGCCTTTAAAATCTTCCTCCATATAATGAAAAAAGTGCACTGTAATTGTGTTGATTAACAAGGCATTTTTGATCAACAGGTTTGGCTAGCTGCTACTGCCAGTAGAAACAGTTGTTGTGTAGCAACTAGGTCACGTTCTTAACAGCTTTATTATACAGTAGTTCATGAATTCCTTGCTACCAGACTTAGTACACTTTGCATAAACAGTAATTCTATTGAGACTATAGCTGGCAGGCTTTCTTAATAAACAGTCAAATGAGGTTGCCATACATTTGAATGTTAAAGGCCAAATGAAACTAGGAGCCTCTGTTTATTAAGGGATTCTGCCATCACGAAGATAAGAAATACTTAAAGTTGTTTAAAATAAACGATAATGGTAGCTAACAAATACCTTTTGAAGAATGATTTTTTTTTAGATTCCTCACACATTGAGAACACCATAAGTATATTAATAGAAAGAATGTCTGTCTCCTTATCTGTACCAAGTACTAATTAGTTCATTTTATGTACTTTTTTTTCAGAGTGTAGTAACACTACAATGACAAGAGATGTTACCACATTTACTGACAATGCATCATCTAAAAATGAAGAAAACAGTATTCCCATCATGAAGCAAGATTTGGGTATGTGAAACATAAATAAATTTAAAACAATGTATTGATTGAAGTAGCTTATCTTTTAAACTTAATAATTGCAAAGTGAATCATCTTTTCTATAATTCACTGTTTTATACTTCTATAATCAAAATACTGTAACAGTATATGCTATGCATGACACTTTTTTAAATCTTTAGCAGTTCTGTTGAACAATCCAACATGTAAAGCTTTGTGTAAATATAAATATAAAAAATTAACAAAAAATTAGTTATCAGAGCAATGGTGTTACAGTTTTTATAATGTGTTTGATGAACATAAAGAAGTTATATTTTGTGATCTATATTTTTTAAAATATTTATTCTATTTTTATTTATTATGTGCAAATATCATACATGCAACAAAGTATTCTAATTGAATCTACCCAGAGTCAACCTTCAAATCTTAGAAATATATATTAAACTTATGTAGTCCTTTACTTATTTACCATAGAAATACATAACTATTAGCACATCTTCACTATTTGTCAGGAAATAAATAACTTTAAATTAATTTGAATTAAAAAGATTGTGTTTAAATGATATTTGTTTAAATTCAAATATATGAAAATACATGGGCTTACATATACATCACAGTTTTATTTAAACAATTAGCATGCTACTAGGAATTACATATAAAATATTTATATAATCCTATTATGTGTAGTTTTATATACTAAGCATAATTATTAGAAGAAAATAGACATGAAGGTAAAGCAAATCTCAATGCCAATCATGAATACCTGCTATGAATCGCCACGAAGTATATCTCTCTTGTTTGGTTAGCAAGTATCAGTTTTTTGCTCTAACTATCCCTCAGCATCAAGTGTAAATTTTTAACAACTGTAGACAACAATTTATGTTTTTAAAAAATGTCAGAAATACATTGAAGACAGTATGTGTGTGGCTCATGGAGAAGTAAGTCTCCTCAGGTAACTGGCGTTTATAGAGCTCTTAAGGATAAGATAGCCACTTAATTATGGGGTTTAGTACTTCTAAGTAACTAGCTGATAATTGACTATTCACTTTTCTCAAAGTGTGAAAATAATTAAAATTTTTATAATGAACTTTTATGAGCAATTGAAGCTTCTTAACTCATTTGGTGTTAGTTAATTACATAACTTAAATTAAAGTTGAAAACCCGCTATAATGTGGTCAGACAGGGCCAAAGGGAATATCTGGAATGTTTGTGTTAAAATACCTCAATTCGAAGCTTTATTGTTTTTTTTCTCATAATTAGCATTTGTACTTAGTTCCTAATTTCAAATATAATTGTTACACATAGAACTAGTCTTCCTATATAATCAATCATGATGCACTTTAGCTAAAGTAAAAAATTTTATGTGAAAATAGTTTTCTACAGATCTAGCCATCTCCCTAGCCTGTAAATGAATGGGTTTTTAAAAAAATATTTTTACATTATTTTTTAGTAGTTTGGGAGTAGCAAATCTTCTTATGTGCAGTCTTGTTCTTCTGACATTTAAGACCGCTTAATACAGAAACACCTATTTTTATAGGTTATAGAAAGCAACTGATGAATTTCCAATTTGCATTAAACAAACTATGGAGATTTAAAAATGAACACAGTGGAGAAAACTATAATACTTGTACATAACACAGCATCTGCCAAGAGCCATATAACTAACTAGTGAAAATACAGAAACAATTAAAAGTTTAATTGTTCTAAGGAGAAACTCAAAATAAAAATTATGAATTAATGGTTGTGAGTGTTTTGGCTGCATATAGTTATGTCTACCATATATATATGATATATGTAGTATCATTCCAATGTTCATATCACTTATGAATTTTGGAGCATGTGAAAAAGGTAGGAATCCAAAACAGCAGTATCTCCATGACAGAGAACAACAAGAGGAGCCACTCCAGAAGCTTGGAGCCAGACCAATGATTCTGGGCAGAGAACACTTGCAAACTGTACAACGCAATGGACCATATGACAGCTTTCATGATGAGATTTTTCTATGTTTAGATATCAAGTTTTTTGTTTGTTTTGGAGAGGGTGAAAATTAAGATAAAAAAGCACGCAGAAAAAATGAAAAAAAATCGAACATTAGAAAAAAAAAGATGCAAGTAAGATAGTTCAAGTGTACGGTGCTTGCTGCTAAGCCTGGAGACATGGTTCTGATGGCAGACTCCATATGCTTGAAAGACAGAACCAACTCTGACATGCATACATATGCATATTCCATTCTAGGTTTCATATATAAAAACTCAGCATATTTAATATATTAGGCAGGATTATCCATAGAAAGAATTCTTACTCTATAATTTACTGTTCTTTGCGTTCTCATTTAATTAAAATTAACCTGCTTAATTTTCCCCTATTACACTTTCCATGTGTACCCTCTGCCACACAGTTTTACATGGTGTACTCTACTTTAACCATTGCTGTTTTATTTCTATATAAAATAAATCAATAAATGTAACATTTGAATCTGTTCAGAGTTGCCATCAGGTATATGTTTCCATGGCAGATGATGTGGATGACCATTCAGGGAACTCATCCTAGAAAAGTTAGTTTTAACATTTATTTTTCTTCCTTATTAATAAAAGTTAAAGATTCACTTTATGAAGGCAGTTCTTAAGAAATACTCTCATATTATTTGTTTACATATTTATTTACTTTTGATTTTCATCTAAATTATATATGAGAAGATGGCCTGCTTCTCACTATAAAGTTCAAGCAAACTACAATCTCAGTTATCCTTCTTTCTCAGCTTCAAATTACTTGGATTAAAGAATGTGTTAATACATTTTGATTAGACATGAAATTTTTTTTCTAGGGAAGAATGATTATTGTGTTAATTTCTCCTTAAAGCTTCAACATCTTACTCTCACTAGGAGAATAACAAAGGAACATTAGAAATTATATGTGTGTGCATGTTTGTGTGTGTTGAGATAGAAAGAAGAAACATAAGAGAAGGACTTTGAAATACATAGTTGTTTTCTATACCACAATTGAGCAGAAAGAAAAATGATACTTTAAAGAACAGAAAAGAATGCTTTAAGGTAGACAGAAATGTTTTGATACTAGAACATCTTAATACACAATCTATTATATAAAGAAGATACTATAAATACAGTGTTACATAAAAGTGAAATTTTCTGATTTTCCAATATAGTTTAATAAGCATAAATTCAAAAATAAGACTCAATTTCTTAAATTTAGATACCTGATTTTTACAAGTTATTAAAAGTACAATCACCAACTAGGCATGAACTGAAATGCTTGTTAGACGTAAAAAATGTGACCCCAAATCAGACAAAAAAAAAATGTGTTGTACTCACAAACCAAAAATCTATTGTGCTTATGATATCCTTTTTGCCTATACTTTTGGTCTTGAGTAAAAAAGATGAGTAGCTATCTTCAGGGTGTGAATAATTAATTGGTAAATAAATACAAATTCTTATTTATCTTGTGGCAAATAATTTTTGATTTTAAAAGTTTTTTTCTGGGAGTAATATTTGTAAGTCATAAGGTAGTCATTTTATTTTAATTAATTTATTAATTAGGTATATCAGCCTAATAGTTTCCCTCCCCCCTCTTCCCCCAGTCCTTATTTCTTTTTTTTTTAATCAGAGTCTCACATTTATAACTAACACACAATCTCACCCCAGCCCCCCTGCCTCTCTCTCTCTCTCTCTCTCTCTCTCTCTCTCTCTCTCTCTCTCTCTCTCACACACACACACACACACACACACACACACACATACACACACATACAGAGAGAGCTCTGGGATTACAGATGTACACTACAATGACAAATACCAGTGATTTTTTTTCTTTTTTATTTTTCTTCTTTATTTTGTATTTTTCAAAAAAAAAACAGTAAAATGAATTTAAAATGAGGAAAAGTTAACAATAACTATAAAGAGGATAAGAATCATAAGCATGGCTTATCACGGGTGTTAATGCAAATAAGATTGCTACACATATATTTACTTTGTGTTCAGCTTTCACTCTGAATTTTTTTTTCCATCCCTGTATATCCTCATTCAAGGTCCCTTCCCCCTCCCACCACATCTTGTCATTTTTCTTCTCTGCAACTCCCCATCCCCTCCCTGGGCAGGGAGGAGACAGTCCTATGGTCCCATTGACTCAATAATGCTTAGATCAGTCTCCACTCCTGGCCAAATCCAGTTTTGTCCCCCCTCCCTCAAGTGTGAGTCTGGCGTTCCTATAGTTGGAGTGGGGTTCGAAGGGTCAGTCCAGGGTGTTTCTGAAAATTTCTAAAAAATTCTACAAATCAAATTTTATCATCCTAACTGTTGATATAATTGATTGTTTTGTCATTTAAATTTTTACCTTGTTTATATATTTTAAATGTTAATTGACTATTAGAATCATAGTTGACAAATATGTTTTCTCATGGATTTGACAATGTAGTTACTCAGTTGTTTGCTTTCTTTACCAGGAAGATGCTATTTAACTTTAATCAATTCAAGCATTCAGTTCTTGCTGTTGTTTCTAGTGGTTGTAGTTCTAGTCAAAAAACTCTCTTCTGTACCTAAATCCTTTCAATATATTCTCTACAAATTTTTATCTAACAGTGAGTTTTAGTATATGGAGTAATAGGTATTATTTTCAAAAGTCAGAAGTTTCTATGTCCTGTCTGGTCTGTTCTGTATCCATTTAGTCCCAAATAATCACACAAAGGCTTATATTAATTATAAATTCTTTGGCCTATTGTTCAACCTTATTACTTGGTAATGCTTACCCTTAAACTAACCCATAATTCTTATTCATATTTAGTCACATGGCTTTGTACCTTTTTCTCAATACAGTGTTCTTATCTTGTTTCCTCTGCATCTTGCAGTCATCTCTTTTCCCAGAAATCTACTTGTTTCATTATCTCACCTGTACTTCCTGTCCTCCTAGCTTATCAACTATCACTTTATTATACAAATATTTATAATGCTATAAATATGTAGACGCACAGTATTCTCCCCCCTTTTCAAAGTAGAAATCCCAAACCTAATTTCTTTTTTATAGTGTTTTTCCTCTCTTTTATCTATAACAACACTATAACCATGATCCCTTTCTTTCGGGAATGTGGGTGTAATTTTCGAGACTATTTTCTGCTGATTAGTAATCTTATGAGGACCCTTAAAAATTTAGGATTATGATTGTCTTGACTAAAGTATTCTGTGAAGTTGAGTAATATCAGCCAGTATCCCTAAAGCTGTTCTTGATGAAGAGCTCAGAGGAAATTGTAACTGGGCTCCTCTGGAATGTCTGAATCATCTAGAACACACATTCCCATCTGAGGTTTTTTTCATGGGTTTTTCTTAATCAAATCTTATTTTTTAAATCCAGAATAAGTCCACAACCTCTAAGTTTCTGTCTAAATAAAAACAAAATCACTTTTCCATAGTAATATATCTTTTACTTCTATTTTGAAGTCAAGGCATTTACAAAAATATAGAAGTTGGATTAATCCAGCAACACTTATAATCAAATGTCTTCCAGCAGCTCTTGCTATTTCCTTTGTAGTCAAAAACCTCAACAACAACAAAACAACATGCAATGCCTATACTCTTTGACTATTTCATTTTTACATGGCTTACAGTTCTCTTTTTAATCTATTACTTTTTAAAGAACTTTTTCTACCTGTTTCTTTTCTCTTTAAAGCCTATGTATATTTTTAAGCACACTGTAAAAATTTTAGAAATTTAAAAAATTCTTAATTAGTCTTTATTGTATAGCTCTTTCTGACCACAGGAGTCTTTAATCTTCTAAATGGCATGGTTTGGATTAATGATTTATGGCTAGGATTAAAGCCATAGCTATGAAGGGTGGCTCCACCTATCTCTATAGTCTCTGAAGTTTAAGTTCATGGTAGAGGTACTGACAGGAGCCACATTCACCACTCCAGCTCTGGGAAATTTTAGGGTCCTCATTGCCACCAAGTAGAACACCACTGCCCACTGCTCATTAACACCATTTAAGTGTTTGGCAGTAGAGACTCTTTTAATGTTGTATCAGTAATAATGAGTCAAGAAGCATCACCTCACTGGCAGCAAATAAAATCTACCAGAAAAAAATGCTGCTACAAAGCTTTGCTTGACTCCATTTCTGTTTTATCTGTAAAAACAGAAACATTAAATCAATGATATGGAGCTTATACTTATACTGAGGTTTTTGTAAAACCTCAAAATCCTGCCATGCTGAAAATCAAACCCTCTGGCAACCACGTCTCTGTACCAAGGCCAACTTGAGAGACACAACTAGGAAGCTGTTTCAAGCTCCATTTTTGTATTCTAAAACGCCTTTTTAAGGCTTTATATACATGTGTGTGTACCATTAGAATACAATAGCCTACAGAATAGGAAAAGATCTTCACCAACCCTATAACTAACAGAGAATTTTTTATTTTTTATTTATTTTATTTTTTTATTATTATGAACTAAGAAGTCATATTTTCTATCCTTGCATATCCTTATTCAAGGTCCCTTCCCCCTCCCACCACATCAAGCTATTCTCTCTTCTCCATATCTCCCCATTCTGCCCCCATGGGCAGGCGGTCCCAAGGTCCCAACGTCCCAATATTGCTTAGTTTAGCCTCCACTACTGGCAAATCCAGTTTTCAACACCCAGCATCAAGAACATCAAGTCAGGTGTTCCTCTAAGGGGTGTGGGATCCAAGGTGTTTCGCAAAAACTCAAGAAACTAGAGCCCCAGATACTAAATAACTCAATCAAAAATATAGGGTTCAGAACTAAAAGGGGAAATATCCACAGTATAATTGCAAATGGCTGAAAGGAACTTGAAAAATTGCTCAACATCTGTAGCCATCTCACCTTACACCTGTCAGAATGACTAAGATAAAAAACTCAGAGGGCAGCCTATGCTGGAGAGGAGGTGAAGCAAGGGAAACACTCCTTCATTGTTGGTGGGAGTGTAAACTTGTACAGCCACTATGGTTTCAGGATGGTGGTTCCTCAGAAAACTGGAAGTCAGTTTCCCCAAGGACCAAGCAATGCCATTATTGGATGTTCAATTGCATTCTAAAGGCACTAGCTCAACTAGGTTCATAGCAGCATTGTTCATAATAGCAAGAACCTGGAAAAAACCTAGATGCCCCTCAACTGAAAAATGGATTAACAAACTGTTTAACATCTACACAATGGAGTATTACTCAGCAGTGAAAAAGAATTGACATTCTAAAATCTCCAGGCAAATGTGTGGATTTGGAGATTATCCTCCCACAAGCCCAGAAAGATAAATGCATGTTGTACTCACTCATTGGTGAACTTTAGACAAAAAGCAAAGAACACCCAAGCTGAAAATTACAACCCCTGAAAAGCTTGGGATCAGAAGGATTCCCTCAGCAAGAGAAAATAGAGAGGATCTTCTTAGCTAATTGGGAGACTAAGGGGCTGCAACAGAGAAGGTGTGGGAAAGAATCATGAGAGAAGGAGATGACTGAGTGAGAGTAGCAACAAGGAGGGAGAAAAAATAGGGAGATCTTAATAGAAGAAGCCAATGTGGGGTTGGAAAAAGGCTAGGTGCTAAGATAACATACAACAACTCACAGAATGTCTCCCTCTAGGTCTCTAACAAATAGTGAAGGTGTTGGCTAGACAGAAGTTTCCCTATAATCAAATGAACAGCCACCCCAAGTGCCATCAAAGAACTTACATCCAATAGTGGATAGAAGTAGAGGCAGAGATACTGGGCTGAGCACTGGGCTGAGATCCTGGTCCAACTGAGAGCAGGGGAGGAGAGTCTATATGAGCAAGGGGATAGGGATTGTGAGGAAAATTCCCACAGTGATGGCCTGCTGGAGCTCTGGGGAGCTCACTGAATTAAGAACAACCACTGCGGAACCTTCAAGAAAAGGAACTAAGACCTCCAAAAACTGTCCACTGACGTGGGCAGTATGTGGAGCCTCAAGGAGAGGACTCAAACTGTGTTTCTATGAGTGGATTGGCATACTGGAGCTCATTTCCTCCAGAGGAACACCTAATCCGATCATGACATTAGGATGAGGAAATCAGACCTCCCTGGAGTGAATGCTGAGCTGATTCACCATGAGATCTCTTGCCATTTTGGGGGAGGGGATGGAAGATAGGAAGGAGGGGTGCTGAAGGCTGACTGGGAGGGATTGGGAGGGGGAAGGGCAAAAGAATAGGAGGATAATTGGGAACAGGAAGAACTTTATTTTATAAATATAAAACAATAAACTAAAATAACAAAAATGCCATTTGTAATAAGACATTTCTCTGTCCTGCCTGGCTGGTCCTGCAGTCATTATGTCAAAAATAATCATAAAAAAGGTTATATTAATAATTATATAATATATATAATTATTATAAAATAATAATTATAATCTTACTCAGGATGATTACTTTTAGATCCATCTGCTGTGGGCTTATGTTCTGGTACATTGTAAATATTTGTCTCTCTTACTGGTTTGATAAAATACTGATTGGCCAGAAGGCAGCCAGAAAGTGTGGTTGGGGTTACCAGACTAAGAAATCTCTGGTAAGAGTAAAAGGAGAGCAGAGAAGCCATTTGCTTCAGAAGAAATAATGCCAGAATGGTGTTCCGAGAAAAAGTACTAAGAAACTTGTCTAATAATGGTTTTTTTAAACGTTAAGAGTTAGCAAGTTATATGTCTGTGCTATAGGCCAAACCATTTAAAATTAATAAGATTTTGTGTGATTATTTGAGGCTAAGCATAAGTAGGTCTGTAATCTCAGAGATTTTTGATTTGAATTTCTCTGATGACTAAGAATGTTGAGTCACTATTTAAGTGTTATTTTGTCCATTAGAAATTCTGTTGAGAATTCTCTATTTAGCTGTGTATTTCATTTTTAAAATTGGATTACTTGCCTTTTTGATCTCTTGTTCCTTGCATTTTTATATAGTTTATATATCAGCTGTTATTCAGTTGTACAACTGGTGAACATCTTTTTTCATTCTGTAGGCTGTCTTTTTATCCTATTGACTGTGTCTTTTTCCTTAGAGAAGCTTCTCAGTCTCAGATGGTCTCATTTATTAATTGTTGCTGCCAGTGTCTGTGCTACTGATGTTAAATTTAGGAAGTGTTTTTTTTTTTTTGTGCCAATGAGTTCAAAAATGTTTTAAAAAAAAGTTCCACTTTTTATTTGAGTCTAGCCTTTAATGGCTGAGCCATCTCTCCAGCCCTCCACTTTATTTTTTTTCTATTTATCTAGTGTAACTGAGTTTATATTTTGGTCTTTGATCAACTTGGACTTGAGTTTTATGCAGGATGACAGACATGAATCTATTTTCATTTTTCTATATGCCACCATCCAGTTAGGCCAGCACCACTTGATACAGATGCTTTTTATTTTCGGTGTATATTTTTTGCTTCTTTGTCAAAAATTATGTGACCATAGGTGTTTAAGTTAATGTCAGCATCATCAATTTGATTTTGTTGATCAACATATCTGTTTTTATGGTAATAGCAAGCTTTTTTTATTACTGCAGCTTTATAGTAGTGCTTGAAGTTAGGAATGTTGATGCCTCCAGAAGTTCTTTTATTAAATAAGATTGTTCTAGTGATACTGTGTTATTTGTTACTCAGTGTGAATATGAGTATTTTTCTTTTCATGTCTGTGAAGAATTTTATTGGGATATTGATGGGGATTGCATTGAATTCGTAGATTTCATTTGGTAAGATTGCCATTTGCTCTATCTTGATCCTACCTATTCAAGAACATGGGAGATCTTTCTAATTTCTGTTATCTTCTTCAATTTCTTTCTTTAATAACTTAAAGTTTTTGTCATACAAGACTTTCAATTCTTTGGTTAGAGTTACACCAAGATATTTGTTGTTTTTGCAGCTATTGTAAAGAGTAATGTTTCCCTGATTACTTATTCAGTCCTTTTATTATTTGTGTTTAAAAGGGCTATTGATTATTTAGCTAATCTTGTATGCTGTTACCGTGCTGAAGGTGTTTATTAGCCGTGTTACATGATAGAATTCTTGAGGTTACTTATCATACATACATATATTGGAAGTTTGACTTCTTCCTTTCCAATTTGTAGCCCCTTTATCTCCTTTTGTTTTCTTATTGTTCTAGCTAGAATTTCAAGTAATATATTGATTAGATATAAAAAGAGTGGACAGCCTTGACTTGTTCCTGACTTTAGTGATATTACTTTGATTTTTTTTGCATATAGTTTAATTTTAGGTATTCCTTTATTATATTCAGGTATGTTCTTTTTATCCCTAATCTCTTCAAGACATTTCATATGAAGGAATATTAGATTTTATTAAAGGCTTTTTCATCATCTAATATGGTGACTATGTGGTTTTCTTTCAGATTGTTTATATGTTAATGATATTGACATATTTTTATATGTTTAACTGTCCCTGCATTTTTGGTGAATTATTTTATATGATATTGTGTAGGGAGCTGCATTGTACCGCACCCTAAAGATGGCACCGGTTTCCGCCTTCAGCCCTCCCAAGGGCTAGTGCTCTCGGGAGTAAACAACTCCTTTTTTGGTTGTAGGCGAGGATGATGGCTTGCTTCCGCATCCTAGGACCTATGGGCGATGTCCACGTAGCTTACTGGGGTTGGAGGCCCAGAGGGTATTTAGCCACGAGTGGGCTTCCCCCTGGGGTCAGAAGTCAGAAGTCAGAAGATTGTGCACAGGTCCTGAATAAAACGGCTGGAGAGAAGAATCCTGAGTCGTGTTCTTCCTTGCCAGCGAGGTTGGGCACTACAACTGGTGGTCTGTACCGGGGAATCGCTCCGACAGACGACGGGATCCAGAACTCTCCACCGTCAGGGGGTATACCGGTAAGTCCCAGGTAATTGGGATCCGCGGTTATAGCAGGCAGAGCTCCGTCTGTAGGAAAGATGGAGGAGAGGGAGCTTGCTGACGAGCAAGTGTAACCTCTCATTGCTGCGGACGCGCAGCAGGAATAGGGAAGCTGAAATTGGGGCTGTTTAGCAGAGCAGGAATAGGGAAAGCGAAATTGAGGCTCTGAGAAAATTCTGAAAGTAAGATCAGGGATTTAAAAGGATGGGTAATTCTACCTCACATCCAATTTTTCTAGCTCTACAGGAGCTGTTACAAACCAAAGGTCTAGAAATTAAGGAAAGCACATTAGAGAGATTTTTAAAGGAATGTGACATTGCAGCTTCATGGTTTGCTGTTACAGGCAGTCTAATGGTGTCCTCCTGGGAGAAGTTAGGGCGAGATTTAGACTTTGCCTATGAGCAGGGATTTCTAAAGGCAGGTGTGAGAACCATTTGGAGGGTGATTTGAGATTGTTTGGATGATCAGAGGTGCTGTGAGGCAATTGAAGGGGGTCAGGCTGCTTTAGAACAGTTAGGAGAGGAAAGATCTGATGGGGCGAGCAGTGAAGAAGTGAGAAGCCTTAGAACTGAAGGATCAGATTCTGGGGGAAACACTTACCCAGATTTAGAGGATCTTCAGCTTTTGGACCTTGAGAGCAGTAGTTCTGAAGAAGACCTATCAAGGTCAGAGGAGTCAGGAAAGGAAAAAGAAACTAAGAAATTGGTTTCAAAAAAGGGAGAGAGGGAAAAGAGGCTAGCCCCGAG